>JARKIE010000145.1:0-227586 GCA_029378255.1 Mycena rosella | reverse complement strand
TACATCAAAGAGGGCCGATTTCCGCCAGACGTAACGGCGTAGCAATTTCCCAAGGATGCGGCACACGAGTGCCTGGAGAGCAGGTGCGTGTAGCATCCAGGTGGCCCGGTTGAGTAAATCTGCCTTCACCAAAGCACAAGCTCCGGTTCCGGACTCGCTCAGGCCCAAGCAAACTTGGAGCGCAGAAACCTGGACTCCTCAGAAGTATTGGGCCTGTAGGAGAATCAAATTTCGGTAACGGATGCATTGAAATGGTGTACATACTCGAGAAGGAAGACAATCCCCGCACCAGCGCCAGAGTTTATGAGGGACTCGTGTAAGCTCCGGGTTTGGGCCAGACTTCCAAGCATATCGCAGCATGCCTGGACAACATTGATGTCTGGAACCTTCAGGAGCTTGGCCAGGGCATTGGTAGCGCTGAATTCCGCCCGGTGGTAATATATTTGATGGAGATATTGAAGAGCCAGATGTTGGACGGAAACTTCGGGATGGCTGTGATTCCCAATCAACTCCGCTATCAGTAGTACGCGAGCATTATATCCGAACCTCAAAAGCGAGACAAGCTCGTTGTGTGGAAGCAGCTTAATTACTGCTTGACGAAGGACAGGTGAATGATAAATATTGATGAGAATCCGGCATGCAGAATCAGAAATCCTTGGATTTTCATTGTCCAATAACCTGACAATGTTGTGGAGCCGATTCGATTTTCCCAGAGCTCTGACTCCAGAATCAGACCCAGTAATATGTTCGATTTGAATAGTTGCCGTCGCGACTAATAGGGGCCTGGGGAATGGTGAATCCAGTAGGGACAGCAAAAACGTAAGATCTGTGCGACTGTCGGAAATATTAATGCAGGAAGGTGTTGTAGGTAACTCTACTTACCGATGTGATTCTAGCAACTCATCCTCTGCAATATCCTCGACCTCTGCTTCCGGTAAAATCTTCATTACAGGTGTTTGTAGAACCTGGTTCAGGGAACTGAATTGAATGGATTCCTGATGTATAATGGATCCAATGTATTCCTTCGCCTCGGTTGCCTCTCGAATACGACTCAGTGCATAAAAAGCCTCTCGGGGAACGGACGGTTCGGGATGCCTGAAAAATATTCAGACACGCAGTACGGAACTGCGAGCACTTACTCCACGAGCGATTCCAGGCGTGTGTATACAATGGACTCGTCTGAGTCGGTGGTAAGTATGACATATCCGTATCCAGCCATGTTTCCCAGGATGCGGCAAATCCATTGCAAGACATCAGAGTCATCGGTTTCAAGCAGCAGCACAGCTAGATCCTGTGGTTTCGCCTCGGCAAGAGCCCGAGCACCGCCTTCCCAACTGCTAATGCAACTCAAGGCATAAATCGATTGCTTTAGAAGTGTGCCTTGCCAAGGGCTGAACGAGTGAATTAGGGGTCAAACCGGGATACCAAAGAAGAGACTCACGTGGCAAGAGTAATAAGGAGACTGCACGGATTCTGAAGCACGATTTCGGTGTTGATAGATTTCCAGGTCGAAAGGTCTCCCAAGAGCGTGCAGATCGACTCTACAATTTCGATCTCGGGAGAATGGAGAAGACGGGTAAGGACAGTAAGGGAGTATTTGTTTGCCATTGTTTCTGCTTGCGCTTCCCATTTGGCCCTGGCTTGGAGATGCTGCAGAATTACATCTTTAGTCGAGGTTGGAATTTCCTTGGCCCTAATATAAAGCGAGTGAGGAGCAATAATTCGGGTTCTCATAACTGACTCGAGATATGATATCAGAGCATCCGCATTTTCCTTTGAAATCGGCACGCCACGCCCCTGGGAAATAATTGCCGACACCTGCCGACGGTGCAGGAATGCGGAAAGAGGCTTGGCGAGCGTGTGGAGAGGAATGGTGGGGCCTGGTGGGTTACTATCCGACCACCAACTGTGGAGGCTCTCTGCGCGGTGAGTGAGGGGCATTGAGAAGGGGTGTGTACAGCCTGTCTGAGGAGAATGACATGCACAGGCTGCATTCAGATCCCAACCCACGACAGCCAAATTTAACAGACGCCCATTAGCGCGTACGTCACCAGGACATGGAAATTTCAGAGGGAAGCGACAGTGGCAACACACTGTTTACCGGCATGCGAACCTAGGGCGGTCTTCCGCGCCATAGCCATTTCATTCAGTCCGCTCGCCTCAAAAATTGGAGTAAATCTATCCTTGTCCCACCCGACCCTGGGATATGATGTTTTGCCGTCATTAGTGGGAGGTGTGAAACCATCCTGGAATGATACCCCTGGTTCGTACGTCAAAGCTGTGGATTAGTAGGGTGGTCGAATGCAGCCTGCCGAGGTTTTGAGAAATCCCTGATCCAATGCTGGGACGATTCATTAGCAATTAAATCTCTGTGCAGCGCGGGATGATGCCTAGGATATGGAACAAGTTGCGATCACCGGCGGAGGCTATGAACTACACTGGAACTGTTAGATTCACAATCGGTGTGCGGAGGTCACCTGCGACAGTGGTGGCGGGCATCAGCCTTCGAAGTCCTGGGATCGGTATGTATTTTGGGGTGGATATTGGTGAGTGCCATCACCAAAACGGTCAAAAACAGGTAAGGCCAGGCGAGGATCGTGATTTTTCCACGATCCTGATGCGCAATCACAACCGGTCGTAACCGCTCGCAATCACTACACAATTATTGCAAGCCGAAGACAAGAGGAGACGATTCACTCTCAATTCTTACCATAAATCACAAGGCCTTGCGAGGTCTTGTGTACTTGGTACACGCCACATTATGAAAACAATAAAAAACATGATCGAAGCTTGCTGAGTACATTGCCGCCGTCCCACTGCAAGCTGGATCACATCAATCTGAAATCACTGCTGCTTTACTATCAGTACATAGTAAGTACTTATTGCTAGCACTCGACCAACGCTCGACCCGGGGCCTGGGGGGGTCCCTCCATTCTGTCCTTCCGGAGCCCTGCTAGGCCCGGAAACTCATTTAGCTATCACTCATTTAGCTATCTCCGGGTTGAGTTGTAATGGTACGCCACTGCAGGCAAACGCCGGGACTTTGCTTGGCCACGGCGGTGACAAAGGCTTTCAAACTCCGATGGTCCGTGCGCCGATTTCGTGATTGATGGCCTGGACGGTTCGAATTGATGGCGGCTCGCTTGCTGCTCGCTTGAGCCTCCCTTCTTTCCCCCTTCCTCCTGCGTGCGCAGACTCTCCCTCCCCTTGCCCTCCCCTTCTTCTTCAGCCTATGTCTGGCTCAAAACTCTCCAGCTTCATGTCATCAGCTGTCTGACCTTCAACGCAATCAATTGCACCAAGATTTGACCGCCTTCGCTTCGTTGTGCTCTGCCGTCTGCGTGCTCAGCCTCAAGTGCTTCGCTCCCGCAAGCCGTGTAACCACATGTCCTTTGGCCCTCTCAAGACTCAAGATTCGTCAACATCAAGGTTCAAAGTCCGTCGTTAACACCAAGGCTCAAAACTCGTCGTCAAAGCCAGACCTGTCTTCCTGGAGGAACTCATCAAGACTGTATCTTTGTATTGCTCCACCTCTTCCCGTGCTCCCATCAAGCTCTCAAACCCGCTTTGCATCCAATCAAGGTAATAGCTTTCGCCTTGCAAGAATTCCTTTTCCCCATCCCTTGTTTTTCTTTCTTTCTTGTCAGTGCCATGGGCACTTAGATGTACGTGTCTGCAGGATACCAGTGGCAATTATATATATATTTTCATCCATGTCTTTATGTGTCCAGGCGTTGAAAGGTGACCCTTTTGAGCTACCATGCACAAATATGGCACCGGTCATCGCAAGGGCAGTTAAGGGCATTAAAGCCCTTATATGTGCTCGCAATCCCCAAAATGATTGTGTGTATCGTGTGTGTCACACACCCATATATCCGGTTATCTGCGGGTCTACAACAATTGCGAGGATTGTGGGGATTGTGGAGATCGCAACCAATTATAATGGCAGACAACTTTTTTCCAGATTTGGTGATGGCGGCAAAGCTGCCAATGGAATTCTCCAGCTTTTCAGGTGGCCAAAATATACGAGGGATACAACAGAGGAGCAGAACATCAGAGAACAGGGAATGTCGTCATCAGGCTGCGAGATGGAATTCTTTGGGAATTGAGAATTCACTCCCCTTCCTTCCACCATCATCTACTGAAAAGGCAAAAGCCCGATTCCGAATGCGCTTCCCCCGCGAGCCTATGAGTGGCGGAGGAAGCATGGGAGTTGCCTCGAGAACGACGGCAGTACCTTGCAGAGATGGAATGGGATCGGGGCAAGAGAGAGAGAAAAAAAATCACATCCACATTAGAGGGCGCGCATCCAGCTCATTTGTGGTGCCTAGGCTCCATCGAACTCCCGGAGGCTTCCTGGGGACCCCTTCGTGCATACCGTCCCAGACCAAGCCCAAAAGTCCTTGGTCGTGTCGTGGTCGCTGGCCTCGATGAGCTCGGTCGGACGGTGCCGTAATATCTTGTATTAGTCATTTTGCCATGTCATAGCACCATTTTTGCAATGCTATGTATATTAGACACGAATGTCATAGTATGTGCGACATGGAAACATGGAATCCGAGGAATAAGTCCTCATCGGACTCCTCACAGGAGATCCGGCCTCCTAAAAATGATGCCTGACATGGACAACATTTTTCTAGCTTCTGTTCACGTCTGACGGTAGCAGTGCTGGACCGGATGCTCTTCACTTAATCCTGAATTTTGTGGTCTTTGGAAGAGTTGTGCTGCCGCTAGGTCGGGATTAATGCAGAAGAGAGACAACATTGCTAAATTCTCCAATAATTGACTCCAAATGTGCCAGCACAGGCGGCTTGTTATCCTGGAGAACATTGGTGATCAGAGACATGATAGGTGGATAGTTATATGAAATGTAATGTATGGAACGCACGACCAGCAACATACCCATTTCATGTTCCATATACTTGCCGCAATCGAATCCCCATGCTCAATCCATGAATCATCCGCCACCCCGGAAATTGGGATAATTCCTCTTCGGGTTCGAGACCTCTTCACTCTCCTGAAACAGCTCAGCTGCTTCAAGACTCCTATTCCACTGCCCCATGCTACTTTCAACAGACATTACCTTTACCAGGATGTCAAGGGAAAACGACAGCATCGGTGGGCATTAGGGAATGGTGTTGAAGGAGTCAATTTGACTCAAATGACAAGCTCTTCTTACATCTGGACAGCTTGAGTCTTTTAACTGGACAAATATTCCACTATACCCAACACCTGCAAATCTTATGGTGCAACTGACCAATACAGAGGTTTGAAGGCCAGCCTAAAAGAGCACTGGGTATAAATGTGTGTATGATGTTCTCCAACTTGAAAGATCTGAGCTGTTCCAGTTTTGAGTTTGTTTTGAGGTTCTCATTTTCCATTAACCACTTTTCCATGTTTCCTTTAGTTCTACCGCGGCGAGTCGTGAGATTGTGTCCGTGAGCTCGGCTACGGGGATATGGAGAAGTCCAGGGACCACAATTTACATAGTGCCTGTAAATTTCGATAATCCCTGGGCCCCGGCGTTCCTAAGCGGGACCGGCCGTGTAATACTACGTACGTACCTACCTACCTACCTACCGCCGCATGATGATGGCAAGGCACGGTGGCGGTGTTTTCAAGAGCGGCAGCGAGCACAATGGAGGGAGTGTGTGTGTTACATGAGTGTAGAAACAAACTAGACAAGGAGATAAGCAAGATACGAGTCAAAAAAAACCGCCAAATTGTGAAGGAACTAGAAGGATGACTCGGAGCAAACTCGGAGTTTCAACGTATGCGGAAACACGTCTAATCTAGGCCCAATCAGTGCACAGCTTCCTCGATGTCCACGAGCGGGATGGTGGTCGTCCCACCTTTGCTGTCACTGTTGCATTTCACGGCTGCCGTGGGCGGGTTCGCGATCGTGCCGGATAAGCTGAAGGGGTTCAGTACAGTCCGGAGCCAAAGAGCTGCGGGAAACTCAGGCACTTAGGAGCCGCCAAGGCGGCAGCAACAGTGAGCTTCTTTTGCTGGCTCTTCGACAGGGGCGGCAGATGGCGCAGCAGACGGCGCGGCAGACGGCGCGGCAGACAGCGCGGCAAACGGTGCTGCGCTCGATGGGCCGGTGATTGGCGGCGCGCAGGCGACAGGTGTGGTCCGCCGGAGCAGGCCGGCGTACTCGAGGACGCGGCGGACGGTGGGCTTGCGGGCGGAATCGGGGCAGGAGGTTCGGTGGTGTTTTCGTAGTCGGTTTATTGCTGTATGGGTGCGCCGGACGACAACGATGGTGCGCCGGACAGCAACGATGGTAGAAAACTGACCGAATATCAATCTCAACCGCAGACCAGGCGCTTCAAGTTCACCGAGAACCGGTTGCAGACGAATTCGAACCTGTTCAGCGGAGCGACTGCGATTGAAACTACGACATGTCTTCAGGTTGAAAGCAAGGATAAGAAGTAGGATGTGGTGTACGGTGCACCGCTGCATTGCATCCATGATGCAGAATTCTTATGCAGCGGGCCGGGTTCGACTCCCGCCGCGGCATCCCACATCCAGATCGTCAGAAATAGTTTTTCCCACTCGTAGACACTCAGATTTTTTGGGCGCCTTTTGCGAGGTGGGTTTGAACATTAGGCACGCCAAGGAGGGTTGACTTTCAGCCGCGGATACATAAAATAGCCTATAGGGCCGATAGGGACTCTTTTTTTTAGCAGAGAAGCAGGTCACATATTCAGGTTAATACCCAAGATAGGAAGTAGTCTCTTATAAACAGATGCTATAACATTATCAACTCGTACCTCGTTAAAATAGGAAGTGGGACGTGGTGTATCGCACACCGCTGCATTGAATAAGTGGTGTCATGACATGTAACCGCAGCAGGCCGGGGTTCGACTCCCCGCGTCCCGAATAAAAGTTCCGAGGGTTTTTTTTCATCCGGGAGGGCGGCGCTCTCTTTATACGTGCGCCACGACATAACGGATGGGTCTACAGATTGAAACGCTCCAAGGCCCAAACGGAAAGCGAAAATCGACAAATCGAGATTGGTTTCAGGGAATTGACAGGTCCGCTGAGATCAATGTTTGAACGATTAAAAACACTGACGCGGCAGCCATAGGTAGAATGAACGGAAATCCAAGGTGATTCCCTGCGGACGCGAAGCATTGGACGTGGTTGAATCGGTGGTTGAAATGATGGGATCAACATTGCACCGGTTTGCCTACGGTCTCCGAGAGCACTGCCTCTTCCCGTCATCACCAGGCTCTGGCGGCGGAATCCTATACAGGCTTGACATTCTTCTGCAGATTTGCTCTAGATATCTTGCTAGGGCTCTTTTAATCCCATCTTCTGGTGGTGCTTGTCTCTGGTATCCTCTAGCGTCGATATCTGGCGAAAGAGAGCTTGATCGGGAGGCTGAGAACAATTCTCGAGCGTATCACCGCCTGACTCGGTGCGTCCTCCAATGCGTACGGATCCTGGCGTTTCGAAGCTGATGTATGCTTGCCAGGGCCATCCGCATCTTGATATATACTAATAGAGAGAGCCGGGGATAGCTTATACGCCGCACCGCCGCACTCCGAGTCCACTTGTCCGCTCGTCAATTCGCACTCGAACCCCACTGACTCGTTAACACTCGACCCCGATGCCCCCGACCCGGCACACCCGCCGCGAGGGCCGCGACCACTCCGCCGCGCCCATCTACGTCTCCGTCAAGTCCGTCTTCGCCGCGCCCCGCTGGGGGCTGCCCTTCCGCAGTAACACCTCCTCTTCTTCGGACTCCACCGAAAAAGAGAAGGAAAAGGAAAAGGAAAAGGAAAAGGAAAAGGAAGAAGAGAAACCCGACGTCGCCACCCTCGCGCGCGACATCGCGCGCTTCACCAACACTACCTCCTCTTCCTCTAACGAAGCGAATGGCGGCACGAAAGGCTTCTCCACCGACACCACCCCCTTCTTCCTCCGCCGCGTCCCTCGCAGCCGGCACGTCGACGACGTCGTGCAGCGCGGACTGGACGCCTCGACGCTGCTGGGGAGCATCGCGAACAGCATGAATTTACAGGATGTGGGCGTGGCGGCGACTAGTGCGGCGCTGGTGTTTTGATACGGTTCAGGTGCGGTGGGTTTTCTTTTGGTGGCAGAGGGCTCCCTTCACTGAGACCGCCGTTGGGTGGTCGATTGCGCCGCAGGCACACGAGGCCATCGTTGGCCATGTTCCTGTCCGCGCCGCAGGCATTCCATGCTCCTCACTCCTCTTCCTCCATCTGTCGTCCACTCACTGACGCCTCTCTCCCCAGTCCGTGCGCACGAACAGAACCGCATGCCTGCAGATGCTGGAGCGCGTGCACCAGATCGTGCGGGCGATAATCAATCTGTGCGGGGACGCGCGGGGCATGATGGCGCCGATGATGGCGCGCGCGATCGAGCAGTTTACTCGGTGCGTGCGTGCTTTTTGCGATATAATATATATGCGAATGTGAGGACCGCGGCTGACGCACACCCCTCCGCAGAAACTCTCATCCAGCTGCACGCCTTCCTCCGGACGCAGGCGGCGCACGGGCTGTTCGCGCGCATCGTGCGGCACGCGGAGACGCGGGTGCAGCTGCAGGAGTGCGCGGACGGGCTGGCGCAGGCGGTGGATCTGTTCGGGGTAAGTGATTTGTGCTGCTACTTTCGTCCGACTCGCCCGCCTACTCCTCTTTTCGCGACCCCCGCCTTCCCTTCGTTACACCCCTTCTTGCGCCCACCCTTCCTCCCCTGCGGTCTCTTCCCCCCTTCGCGCCCGCCGCTATCCATCCGCCTCCTCTGTCCGCGCCGTTTTGATCGCCCGTCCGTCCACCCTCCCATTCCCAGCGTCTCCACATCCCCGCCTCTTCTTCCTCTTCCCTTCACCCGTTCCGCACCCGCACCTGCACCTGCCCCCCATCCTTCCACACGTCCGTCCGCGCCAGCGGTGCTCCTCGCCCTAACCCTACCCGCCTCTGCCCCCTCCGCGCTCCGTTCTTCGCTCTGCGTTCCCCGCCCGCTCGTTGACGTTCCTCCCGCTCCGCCCATCCTCGTCCCCACCCTCCGTCGTTTCGCCTTTCTACCAGTCTCACGCTGACCCTCCCCGCAGGTCCAAACAGGCCTGATCACCAACTCGGCGATGGGCTCGCTGCGGAAGGACGCGACGGCGCGGCATGCGGAGTTGTTAAGGGCTTTGGGGCGGTAGGCGTCCGCGAGGAGGAGAAACGAGGAGGAGGGGGAGAGAAAGAAGCGGGGAGGGAGGGGGGAGGTGGAAGGTGGAAGGAAGGAGAAGGGGGGGCGGGAGCGCGCCTTAATCGACATCGCGCCGCGGCACACCTTCATCGGGCGCGGACGGCTCAGCTGCCCATCGTTCCCGTCCCGGCGCGGCGCCAGCGTCCACGTCTCTCTGGCCTGTAGCCGCCCTCGCACACGTACACACACACGCACACCACAACCCTATTCCCGGTCCCAGTCCCAAACCCAATCTCAAGCCCACTCGACGCCCACTCGAGTCGTCGCATCCACGCCTTCCCCCGCGCGCGCGTCCCGCCTCGTCGCCTTCGCATTCGTCGACGCCCGCCCGCGGAGACCAGGGCCCACGCCGTCTCGGTCGTCCTCGCAATCGTAATCCCTCCCGATCCCTCGCGATACAATCCAATCTCATCCGCCATCGGTTCTCACCATCATCTTTGGAGCGCGCTGCAGCACGGAGCACACACACCGAGACCCCGGCGGCGGCGCTTCTTCCGTTCCCGAGTTCAGCCGCCTGCTTGCGGCCTTCTGCTCCACGGCGCCGGGCGTCGGGCGCCTTCCCCGTCGTCCGTTCGTCATCGTCGTTTGTTCAGCATCGTCTTATCTTCGTCGTCGTCGTCCCCTCCAGCGGCCGCGCGCCCGTCTGCGTAGCCCACACCGACACCCCTCCTTGTCGCGCCGTCCTTCTACATCTCGACCGGACCCGTGCACACGCATCTCCTCGAGCCCCGACCGGACCCGTTCGCGTGCGTCGACCCTCGTACCACCCGCCCTTCGCCTCCGAGCGCACGCAGCACCTCGACCGCAACACTGTCCGCCTCGCGGCGCTCGTGCTCCTCGATCAGGCGAGGACCGCATCTCCGCTTCGTGCGCGCTTGGTCTGTGTTGGTCGATGACACGGGATTCCGACACCCTCCGGCTCGGCCCGCCCCCGCGTGCGTGTTTCAGAAGCACGATGCCTCCCGCACGGCTCGCCCCCGTCCTCGACCGCGCCACCACCCAGTGCATCGCCTCCGCGCCCTCGAGCGTCGGGCACGTACATCCGGCGGATCGGGCGAGGACGACCGCCTCTTTGTCTTGCGTGTTTCGATGACGCGGGCGTCGCTCCGACGCACGATCCGTCCCGGCATACTCGCCCCCCGCGTCCAGACCCCTCTACCGCCTCATCGCCCGCTCCAGTGCAGCGCCTCGCGCGTCCGTCGAACGCCGGGCGCGTACATCGCAGCGGTCGGGCGAGGACGACCACGTAGCCGGCCCTTAGATGCTGCCGCATCGTCCTCGTCTCACCTTATACGGAGCCGACTCGGCCGTCATTACTGGGCAACGGCGCAGCGCTGCGGATGACGGGACTTGCCACTTTCGGCTCCGGGAGCGGTCGTCGGGCCGTGGACTCGCGGCGCTCAAGCATTGATGGCGTGCCGCTGCATCGGCGAGCGCTATACCTACGGGAAGACCACGCCCTCGGCCGCAGCACCGCCCCGCGTCTGCTTCGTCGCTCGAGCATCGAACCTCGACCACGCGCGCCGTGCCTTGGCCGCCGCGTCACCGGTGTCGCAGTTGCATCGTCCCCCGTGCCTCTTTCGGGGGCTTGCGACGGCGTCGACATCGTCGCGCACCAGGCATTGCGCACGCGTGGCGACATCCTGCACCGTCCGCCCCGCTGTACATATTCGTCTCGCGCGCCTCGGTGTATCCTCGCGCGAGTATCGCGCGGCCAGACGACGATCCCGCTCTCCACTAACTAAAACCATTCCCGCATGCCTGCACGCTGATTGGGAGTGGGGTCGCGGACGTGCGCCCCTCCCCTCCCGTCGTCCTCCGTCCCCGCCTCCGCACCCCTCCTCGCATCCCCGAGCCTGCAGCGCATGGCACTGGTATCGTCGGCGCAGAACGATGCCGCCGCCGCGACTGGCGGAACAGGACTTATTTTCGGAGAAGACACCGGGGCCACTCGCCCGTCGCGGAATGATGCCGCCGCGGCAGGTGGAATAGGTCATATTTCGGATAGAGATACCGGGCTTGTGTCCCCGACGCTTGCATCCCCATGGCGTTCGGGTGGACAACGGCCTTCGACGGCGTTCTTGCTTTGTCGGGTCCTGGTGCGGAGGTCCTTGAACGAACGAGGATGGAGGAGCGCGTTTTACGTGCCGAACCCCGACTGCGCTCGACGCGCCCGCAACTCGGCCTATTGTACGAACGCCGCGACGTGTACCGTCCTGCGTACGGCCCGACGGCAGCTCAAAGGGACGATCGCCTCATTTGTGCTCCAGGACGTGGACGACGGAGGAAGTGATCATCAGTTCATAGCATTGGCGGCAGGGAGCGTGACCAGTGCGCAGTGCACGGCGAGCTCGACCTTGCTGCGGGTCGTGTTCCCCGCCTCGTCTATCTGCGTCCCCGCCCTCGTCTATCTGTGCATCTCTACCTTGTACGTCGACGTTGTCCGTCCTCGCCGCATCCTTTCTCCGCATCCGACCGGTCCTGCGGCGATATCCTACGACGCGCTCCCCATTCCAGCCTCGATTCCTCACCATCCACTCCCACGGCGTACACGGCACTAGGCCGGTTTCTACGGACGGAGGCTAGAGTTTCATCGTCTGCGTTACCTCGGGCCCTGCCCGCGGCCATCATTCCTATCAACTCCATCTCGACGGTCTAGCGGCTCTGTCTTGAGCGCTAATTTGAGCGCTAATATGTCAATATGCCTCCGGCCGTCCATGGGAATGAGCACCGTGTCGTGGGCGTCCGCAGGACCTTGCCGACGGATCGGGAGGCGCTACGATGCGCTCGACGCGGTAGACTGTCCCGCTGCGTGAGCTCTTCCCGCCCCTTTTCTCCGTGGTGGCATACATTACTCTCAATCTTGCGCACGGGCACCATCCCGGAACTCCTTCCCCGTCCCACCACAACTCAGAACGGACTCGAATCCGCATGCGAAAGTCCACCTTTTCGATAAAGCATGGCCAAACTCTTCTTCTGTAATTCTATTTCGTCTCCAGTCCTTGTATGTACTCAATGTTTGTACTACCATTATCACAACTAATTCGTAGTTATCGTTATGCGTCGTAAGTAGAATGAATGTATTACGGGGTCTGTATCGGTGTGTTGAATTCACCGGATGGCTGTATAAACAGGTTTAAGCCCGCCCGTCGTACCAATCCGACCGCCCGATTCCGCTCGCAGTTGGCTTGAAGGTAAGCAACAACCTCACCCTTTCCGCAGTGCTTGCCTCTCCTCTTTCCCCATCCTTTACTCCGTTTACCGTCAAGCATCATCGCTTTGGTGGCGGCCGAAGCAACAACCTTACTCCTGCGATGCTTACCATCCATTCCCTGTCGAAATGCCGCTTTGGTGACGGCCGTAACAGCTTTGTACGTTAGGAATTACGGCCAGCGATGTGAGTACTGTATGTTGGATTTATGATTACCTTTACTACGTCCCAGGCCCTATAAGAGGACCGCAACCCTCACCGGACAATTATTATCCTCTGCTTCCTCAAACATCATCCTCTCACTCTAACACTATCCAAATCATCATGTCTCTCACCGAATTCGTCAACGGGCTCTTCGACCGCCTCTTCTTCGGTGGGGACAAGGCTGCGGGCATCGCGGCGTTTGAGAACGAGATTGCTAGCGATGCCGTGTTCGAGTGGGTCGAACACGATGTCGCAGTGAACTGAACTGACGCGAAACGCAACCAACAGCCTCAACGGCAAAACCGCGTCCAGCACGGAGTTCTTCGAGGCCATCGAGAACTCCACGGCACCAGCAAAGTGAAATTGAACAGCATCCAGGATCTGGCGGTGCTGCCGTCGGGTTCGGGGGGCGTAGTCGCGCAAGTCTCCAAATTCACCGTCACAACGGGAGGGAGCACGAAGGAACAGTCGACAGTCGCATTGTGAAGGTTTGAGGAGAGGGGCGGCAAGAAGGTCATGACTAGCTTGGTGGGAAGTTCAAGCTTGAAAGAGCGGACTCGGGGCGGAACCTGAATGAAATGAAGTAATCACGGTCTTACTATGTTATCTGTTCCTTGTAAGTATCAAAGTGTATGTTCCACTGCGAAAAGTTTGGGATGTTGGGATTTTGAGTCGATGACGTCTGCCTTGCGCGTTGGAATAAATAGTGTAGCACGCTGCACGGCAGGGCCCACTATTGTAGCAGGAGTTACACAGGGGGCAAAGGAGGGGGCACCTGTAATAAGGGCAACCCAGCGGCACTTTCTACGCCCACCATCGGCCCACGATGCAGACTTGACAGGACATCTGTGATGAATCGATTGCCTCCGTGATTTCAGTCCCAATTTGGGGTGCAGCCTTCCCACCCGTTTAAATTGATTCGGATCTTGCCCTATCTTGCCACGATCTTACCTCAGAAATTTACAGGGGTCCACGACTGTAGCTATGAAGAAACAGATTTGACTGAACCAACTGAATTCAAAATATATGATATTTATTTACGGCCTCTATTTAGTCCCCAACAGATTACCATGAATCGTTTATTGATGCCTGGATAGGTCCTCGAAGGTCTCGTCCAGGCAGCCGAATGGGTGATAACATGTTTGGGTTCAATAACCATCAAAGTCTGGTAAGGTTCAACCTCAACCAGGGTTGCCATCATCCGAGGAAAATGCTGGAATGGTGTGTGACGAATATCAATAGGCCGATGGGGTGCTACAAAAATGAATTTCCTCAAGGAGCCGTGCAAGGGTACCTCCAGAATAAACTTGATAACCCCAGTCATCCGTGGCTCATTACTATTAGGCTTCTGAAACTGAATTAAACTGTTTGCATGTCGTTGCGGTAGCCCCATCAGAGATTTTAAATACTCAAGTGTTTGAACTCACCGTTGCTAGCGACAGACATTCCATCCGTGAGGAGGTCCTCAATGCCAGCCTCATGGAATACAGCATCGCTGTTCTCCAGAGCGCCGGGCTGAATGACCACACCCGCTGGAATATGTATATCGCCCGCGTCGTCCAGACGTTCCGCACGGAACTTACGGACGTAAAGATTGAGGTTGGCGCGTCTCTCGACCAGGAGAAGGCTGATAAAGCCGTGCGCGATGCCAAAATCAAGTCCAGCAATGCAGATGTTCAGATGGCCGACGCCACGGACACCATTCGGGATGCGATTAAAGCTGAAGGTACGTTGCAGTCCCGCAGTTCTCATCCCCTATACCCTGTATTCCCCATCTCTGTCGTTTGTTCTGATGCCGCGTCCCGCAGTGACCCGTCAAACCAAGAACTTCGCGCCGCCCGCACCGGTGAAGGACTCCAAGTCCGCACCGGCCCCGGCCAAACGCCAGAAGCAGTCGAACACGCCAGAAGCAGTCGAACGCCACCGCTTCGAGCTCCAAGCCAAACGCCAGCGCATCTTCTTCGAAATCGAAGGAGAAGCGCCCGCAGCCGGCGAAGAAACAGCCAAAGAAGGATCGCGCGCGAAAGCACGGGAAGGACAAGCACGGAGGAGGAAAAGGAAAGGGCAGAGGCAAGGGAAAGGACAAAGCGAAGGCACCGGAGCCGGACACCGACTCCGACTAGATGCCCTCGCTATTGCCCGCCCCCCATAGAGCCGCGCCTTCCTGTTTCTGACTGGGTGAGTCTGCACGGTGTAACGTTCAATCGTTTCCGAGCTGACACATACCCCAGTTCATTTTTCTCTGCCCCGTCATCCGATCAGCATCTGTTTATGTTCTCGCATATGACCTGCCTGTTCTTCGATACACGAATCTTGAATAGAGCAGTCCATAATCTCTCAAGCGTGACTTTAACATTCGAACAAATGTCCTTACTCGCCCTGAATGCAAAGTTCGCACCGAAACCCGTAAGGACTTCAGTTAGTTCAGTTCTTGCCACGATGGACGACTTCACACGGCGGCTGCGCCTCCGAGAGCGAGCCCGTACACGAAGATTTGTTACGCTTGCAATGGGACTTGACCCGGACTCGGAAAAAGGCCAACCACGCTACATTCCGAAATTCCATATCCCCGTTGAAGATGCTGAAGCGCCGAGACTTCTTGGACACGTTGAGCGTGCCCTTGAATGAGCTAAAAAAATGCTGGGTGACCTAGTTCTTGCGAAGCAAGACTATGTTATTAAACCCAACATTAATCAAACAGAGCTCACCGGTCTACTCAAGATACTCCGAGATAAACAACTTGTCGCTGTACCAGCAGACAAGAACCTCGGCCTGTGTGTGGTGACTGCAGCGTGGTACTATCAGGCAGCGTGGAAACTCCTGATTAATCCCTCATACAGTGAGGAGGA
Organism: Mycena rosella; assembly: GCA_029378255.1. Taxonomy (NCBI): domain Eukaryota; kingdom Fungi; phylum Basidiomycota; class Agaricomycetes; order Agaricales; family Mycenaceae; genus Mycena; species Mycena rosella. The sequence goes on along the minus strand of JARKIE010000145.1, from coordinate 212,094 downwards.
ACCCCACCATGAAAAAATCGCCGACACTCTGGATAACATCCTGAAAAGATCGGGAAGATTTCTGACCACTCAGCAGCTTAAATGGCTGCGCGCTCCGGTGGAAGCGAAGGTCACAAAGGTTCCAACTCTGAAAGTTATCCCTAAGATCCATAAGTCCCCCCTCTCTGGGTGGCCGATCGTCCCAAGCTTTGACACATTGCTGGCGAACGCATCTACATGGGTTGACTTCCACATCAAACCCCTCTTGAACCGATTTCCTTGGGTCCTCCCAGACTCGAAGACGTTCTGCCAGAAGATTCTGGCGACACGTATACCTGTCGGTCAAGAAATCTAGCTTGTATCTGGCGATGTGGTAGCTATGTATCCAAACATACCTATCAACAACGGCATCTCTCAAATTGCCGCCATGCTGGACACCTCCCCGATGTTTTTTACATCCCTAGAGGAGGCGGCTGAGCTGGAAATCAACAGTCAAAATGAGCTGATAATGCTGCTCATGTGACTCATTCTTCAGTTCAACTACACGTCATTTGCGGGGAGGACTTTTCGCCAAATTATTGGGACTGCCATGGGTACAGCGCTCGCGCCTGACTATGCGCAACTATTCCTAGCTGGCTACGAAGGTCCTGCGCTCCAAGAATTTCAAAAGGCCTTATTGTTTTATGGCCGGTTCATTGATGATATCTTCGCAATTATTGTTGGAGACATCAATACAGTTCTGAAATTTGAGGAGCGGTTCGGACGGCTACACCCGAACATGAAAATGGAGTGGAATCATTCACAATTCCGACTGCCTTTCCTTGATGTCCTTATCTCTCTTGAAGACGCCGAGAGATTCCCATCTTCTACTTCCAAGAAGGTGGTTACAAAGGTCTATCAAAAGGCACTGAACTCCTACCTCTACATCCCGTGGAAATCTTGCCATTCCAATGCCTCGAAAAAATTGTGGGTGAAGGGGAACTCGTACGCTATGTGCGAATCTCTTCTAAAGCAGAGGACTTTAAAGAGATGCAAGCTCTTTTCGCCCGCCGACTCTCAGACCGCGGGTATCCGGGTAAATGGCTGAAAGCTGTCTTCTCAGAAGTGTCATACACCAATGTTCACCCTTACGCATTCAAGCCGAAAGAACCCAAAACTCCACCTTGGGATCACTCGGAGACTCGGCTATATGTTCTGAAACTCACTCATAATCCGGTCTGGGACGATATTGATATCAGCCCAGTCTGGAGGATTATCCGGGACGCATGGGAGGAGGTTGGCCTTAGCCAGTCAACCGATCGCTTCCTTGCATCATTCAAAAAACCGGGATCCCTGGGTGACATATTCAATAAAACGAATAGGGAGACGCTTGAAGCCTTCATCGAAGCATGATCAGCAGCAACTGTTATTTCACTTTTTAAAAATCTCTGATGGGGCTACCGCAACGACTACGTCGTTGCTCCTGCCCCATCCTCAATTTTAAATACTCAAGTGTTTGAACTCACCGTTGCTACTGCCCATACCTAAGTACCCACATTTTCTCCGGAAAATCTCCTAGTTATCTTATCAGTGCTGCCTGACCAGCAACACGTACAGATTGTGGCATGTGAAACCACTGTTCTGGATAGGATGAGGGCCAAAAGCCCTTGGATAAATCCTGCTAGGTTATTGAACAAGCACAAATCTTGGGACTTACCAGAATGTTTCACGATGTAACCGGCCACAGTCGCGTGGACTTCGGTCCAACTTCTCGCACCTCCGGGGGCGAGGACCGTGTTCCGGTCACGAGGTCGTGTCACCGGTGTTCTTAATTAACCGGCAGGCTTTGCGGCCACCGTTTGAACCCGCAAAAAATTCTGGGAGGAAGTCTTTGACCTGCTAAACAATGTGTGATTCTAGTCAATGCATTGAGGTACTGACAATGGGCAGACTAAAGGAGTCTTAAAATGACGTCGAGCTCTTTGAGTTCTGCTGCTCCTTTTGGCATTTGATCCGTTCTATATAGGTCGAGTGACCGCCACCTGACGAGTCTTTACACAGACGAAACGTTGGTCACCGTCGCGGCCACCATTCTACCTGGATTTCCTACTAGCCCCCATTAACCTCGTCACTCGGAGCTTTGCTTCTCGTTCCTCACCGTAAATAAATAACATATATTTTGAATTCAGTTGGTTCAGTCAAATCTGTTTCTTCATAGCTACAGTCGTGGACCCTTGTGAATTTCTGAGGTAAGACCGCGGCAAGATAGGGCAAGATCCGAATCAATTTAAACGGTGGGAAGGCTGCACCCAAATTGGGACTGAAATCACGGAGGCAATCGATTCATCACAGATGTCCTGTCAAGTCTGCATCGTGGGCCGATGGTGGGCGCAGAAAGTGCCGCTGGGTTGCCCTTATTACAGGTGCCCCCTCCTTTGCCCCCTGTGTTAATGCTTTGATTATGTTTTTCCCAGAACCTGCCTCAGCGCTCAGGGCCGAGCTCACCGCTTTTTCGGGCTTTCCCTGCGTGCCAAAAGAACCCTGGATTTCGCTGACTCTCCACAGTCTGAAATAATCAAGATTCCTTTGCCACCAGCGGGATACCATTACGCCTTGAGAACATGAAATGGTCAATTTTGATAAGCACCCGTGTACCACAAGTATCAGAACGAGCTGTCGATCCAGTTGCTATAGTTCGATCCCGATTCCCAATACCTGCTCGTGGCTGATCAGAACAGAGGTAGGTGTGTACATGACGCGTTGGGCGGTGCTCGCTCCCGCCCCGGTGTTCATAAATTCGCTGTAGATCGGAGTCGCGCCGGCCGCGAGAGTGGTGTATCCGATTGGGTTGATCAAGTCGGGGAGGGCAGACCGTTCGAAGATGACACGCGCGAGGAACACCGGTTTCCAGGGATTATCTAATGTACAGGCGCCAATGTACATATTGCCCCTGGACTCCTTCATAACACCAAGAACGAGCTCACGGACACAAATGCTTCGATTTCGCCGCGGTAGATCCAAGGAACTACAAAGAAGCAATTAGCACAGAATACAGTAATTAACCGGGAAGCGAAACAATCAGAGTGCACGCGTGAATCCGAGATCAGTACACCACCAATCCCCCTCATTATTTGACCGAATCTGCAGAAAGCCTTCCGCGCTACACGATGGTCGAAAGGATTATATATTTAAGTGGTGTTCTCGTCGATAACGGGGAGGTTTATCCACGGGGCTAAATTTGGCCAAATAACGTGGTAGCGAAACACTTCAAAACAGTACGGAATGGAGCCTTCAAAGTTGGCTCAGCCCCAAAATCACAACGTGAAGTCAGGAACCTTGTATTCGCTCTCGAGAGGATCGAAAACCTCCTCCCAGCACTCCCTGGAATTTTTCTGGCCCCACTAATATGAGTCGAGAAAATGGGGCAAATAATATGTCAGATAAAACTGTGCTGCATCGGCGCAATATGAGTGTTCTGACTAATTCCTCTTGCAAGCAAGACTTTATGAATGATATGAGTGACCTCCCAGAAATTTGGGTCCATCCGCCCAGTCGAAGGTAGGGAATGGGGCGGTGTTTCGCTTCTACGTTGTGTTTCGCTTCGGGGTTAACTACTGTAAGTGGAACCCTTAATTAAACAGATTAAGTCTTATTCAGTCGGAACACAGGAACGGCATAGAATATTTCGAGGAAATCATGAGCATATTTCGCTACAAGTGCAATAGTGGGTCTGGAATAAACCATGGCTTTCAAGAACTCTGTTTCTGAGTTTGAAAGCATGGAGCATTGTAGTTCTGGGCATTTAGAGAAGAGTTGGTCCAGAAAAGAACATCGCAAGTCCGCCAGTACGTCTAGGGACGTGCATTTGAGCAGTGCGTGTTCCGGAGTCTCCACTTCTTTCTTACAGAATCTACACAGCCTATTCGCCCGAGGCACTGGTTGATATGCATGATCCACATAGCGCAGGATTTCAATGGCAAGTTGGTGAGTTGAGAGCAATACTGAGGTCAAGGCCTCACGGTGCTTCTGTGTCTTCACCATTGTAAGATAGTGCCGCATCATTGAGGTAATCTGTGTCGGTGGTTTGTCCTTCTGAGGTTCAAGCCTTCCACGAAGCAAGTAGAGCTTGTCTGCAGAGTTGACCGAGTTTTGAAGCCATTCCAACATGAGCTTGTCCACCGTTTTGCATAGTCCTGCACATCCTCGATTGAGGTGGATACGTTAAGAACCAGCTCGGGGCATGGGAATGGTAGTCTGGAAGCAGCCATAATTAAATCCTTGGCCCAGCATCTCTTGTCACGAGCGGACAGTTCTAGAGAACTGTCTAATGCCGCGCGAACATAGTGCATCTTGTCGAGTCCAAGGAAGTAGATTAGGTGCGTCAAGACGAGTTGGAAGCGTTAGGACCCACGCCATCAACAGTGGGACTCGGAGATCACCGCATCAGATATTGTTGATCGCATGCCGGTGGACAATAAGTAGCCTGCACCCCGCATATTTGACGATGAGCTTTCGATCCGGGTCATTATGCATATCTGGGACGCTTTTCTCAAGGCCCGTGGGGAATCACGGGGAATCTGTTCTCTCAAATGGCCGAGTTCGATATCGCGACCAATCAAACAAAGTAGTATGGAACCGCACTCGAACAATACTTCGAGCTCGTTAACACTCCCGGCGTCACGGTGAATTTTTCGGACCCCCGGTAAGTTCGGTGCTCAGTATCTTAGTAATGCTGTTAGACTGATTTCTTCTAGTGTTCGTCATACCTACAGTTCCGAGTTTTTAACCGCTGAAATCAATGATGCTGGACAGCTTCATAACGGGCTGTGAGACCGTTCAAAGCATATTATGTGGCCTCCCGCTGACATTTTGGAATGCCTAGATCGTGGGGACACGCCGCGGCGAGGGCATATACGGCGTATAAGATTCCACTATTTCTTCAATACGCCATTCAGTCTTAGTGGAAGAGACCGTACGTTGTCGGAGGCGGACTTGTCGTCTGGGAAGATCGCCGGGAAGAATTTTTCCGTGGCGCAGGTTTGCACAAATTGAGAGTTCGTTGCACTCCTTTTAATCATTAACTCATCATACTGGCAACAATGGTCGGGGGCTCATTCGCGGTGCGTGCCATGTCAGATGCGCGTTGGTGTATATTTGATGGTTCCAGAATGACGACCCGATGGAACTCGGCATCGGAGGCTTTGATACAGGGTCTGCCCGGCTTTTCAAACTTACTTCACATCACTCACGTGCACAGTGAAGCAGGTTTTTTCTTGTGTAAATGCTCTCGGTTGCATAATCCACGCATATAAATTAATTAATGGCCGCCTGCCAGGCTCTCCGCTCTCTTTGCAGAAGCAACATCGAATCAGTTGTATTTACAAGCGGCCGTGCAATCTGCGGATTTTATTTATTCCCACTTGTACAACATTCAGAACATCGTTCAAGACTACATTTCTGGAGACCGAAATCGCTACACTTCTCCGACCCTCAATTAGACACAGTGTGAAGTACTAACGACCACAGCACCTACCAAATCTGATCTAATGCTCGAGAGCCGTGCCATTCTGGCGTCGATCACAAACGACACAGCGACATAGAATCGGTGAGCTCCCGTTCCTTTATTTCTTCGTGACTTGAACCACCCGGGACAGCATCAGCGAACTTCTCGTGGCCGTAATTCCAGATAGTTCGTGGCAAGAGGCCAACGGAGTCCTTGCAACCGGGGATGTAAACTTATTGCAGGGTCTTGGGGCAGTGTATACGCGCAACTCAACAACCGCACTGTTGCGCCAGTACGTCGCAGATTACATCGCGGTCCAGGTAGGCGTTGGATTGCAATCGTATTTAGCGAGGCGTCTGATCATGTTTCAGTTTAACGCGGTTACTGACCTTGCTACGTCAAACGGGGCCAATATTTACGGAAGCTCTTGGATAGGCCCGGCCAGTGCGGATTTTCCAGGGCTCAATCAGACCACTGCGCTGGCCGTTTTGATCAGTGCAATGGGCCTAACTACGTCCGCGGGCTCCTCTCCATCTCCATCTCCCCCAGGGCCGACATCTCGGCCAGAGACGTCTAAATCTCCCTTCAAGAGTAAACCCAAACTTGGAGCGATCGTCGGCGGTGTCTTCGGAGGAGTGGGAGTCGCAGCATTCTTCCTCTGCAGACGGTGCACCTCCGAAACCAAAACATCATACGATAGCAGTGCAGGTGAACCATTCGTGGCGCCCACGACCAACTCCCTCCCGAACTCTTTGCCCCCTGCCTTCCGTGAAAAGCGGGGCGTCGCAGACCCTAATTCTCCATCCTCATCCTCCCGTGTACAGTCGGCGGCCATTAATGGGGAAGGGTCTGGGCCAATAAATCTAACCGCCGCTCCTGCCAGCCCGGAACATAACACCACCCACATTTCGAACTACCCACGGAAGCGCTGGTGAGCTAGTTGAATCAAAGGCTCCGAAATCGCCAATGGGATGACGAGCAAACACCACCGGAATACCCTGCCTCAGCAATTGGCCTATCAAATTAATACTCTGGTGCGTTTGGAATAGTTGACCTGTTCTTCTTTTGCCCATTGTACTTAGACAGAACCGTGTTAAACCAAAGTAGCTATTCTCGGGATAAATAAATACGCAGAGATCATTGCTGTCTATCCAGACGCTGTCCCGGTGCACGTCACGTCGAGCGTACCGTCGATTCCTGAGCACTGGACCTGAGTCGTGTCGCTTGGCGGTTTGACGGTGAAGTTCTTGAGCGCAACATCGCACGTCGACGCAGTCGAACAGTGCAGATTTGCCACGACGGGGCTGAACTTAGTAGACCTGCCGAACTATTAGTCCCCTCATCCGGTTCAGGTGAGAAGGCGAACGCACGTTGTACCCGAGAAATTGTCGAAAAATGACGCCCGTGAGGTTGCGTTGTAGATCAGGATTAGTTTCGTAGATCGTTAATAGAATTGAGTTCAAGAAATCTTATCCAAAGCTCCACTGATAACTCACCGATATGTTGAGAACTGCCGAAGCGCGAGTAATCTAATACGTCGAGCAACGTGCAAGCAGGCGAATCGTCTTACTTACTTATGACAGTCGTAATGACTAGCTTCTTCTGAGCACTAGCGTCAGAATGGACTTAGCCTGAAAGTGGCCTCTAAGCAGTACATTGTAGCATTACTTAGGCACTTAATTCACACAAGAGAATTGCGGGGAAGATGGTAGTTTGATTCAAGGTAAAGGTACCCCCTTGCGAGGGTTTACAGGACTATATATAATAATTCTATGGTGAGTCATAACGAGTCATTGTGACTTGTTCAGTCAGTTGAGTCAGTAGCGGAACCACAATGAGTTGAACTTCCCGGGCCGTGATGCTCACCTGAACATCGCGGTCACGGGATCAGCTCAAACTGAAAGTACAGGCATCAAATAACATAATTTCAGCGCGATAGTCGTAAACAGCATAGGTAAGCATAATCGTAGGTAGTTCTGCGAGTCTGAACATGCTCAGGGTAGGTAAAATGCCTAATATCCATAACAGGTTGTCGGTATTCGAAATATAGTTCGTCGTGTCGGCGGCGTTGTAACAGCTCTGGATCTGGACGGCGTAGTCGCAGTTTTGGACCGTGATCTCGGAACAGGTGACATTGGAGACGGTCGCCACTCCATGGGTGGACCCACTCTCGTATAGCTTGATGCCGACAGCTTTGGCCGAGTTGATCATTGTGGCAGGGCCGAGGAACGCGTTTGTAACCTGAATTCTCGTTAACTGATTCTTGAAATAGAGGACAACGAAGGGACTTGCGCTATCAGTGATTATTCAGTTGACCCAGCGCCCTGGCCCAGACTGCCTACAGAGAGGCCGTGCGAACCGGTGCATGTTATTCTGGCAAAATTGGAGCCTCGAAGGATTTAGTCTTGGAAGAAACTGGGGTAGAAATAAACTTGCCACACAGTCGTCCCGAAAGACATATATAAGATGCCCCCGGAACTACGTAGATTACACATCTGGCTCACGACGGTCGTGTTCCTCACAGTGACATGTGTGCTGGCTCCGATGTCAAATCTACAGACGTTCAGTCAACGGAGCGCCGACCACAAGAGATGTATTTACCCATCGGTGTTCTTGGCAGTCGCGGGGCTCGTGGACGTGGCGTCCATCCTCAAAGAATAGTACACAGTATTCGTCGACCCCCGCTGACCGAGTGGAACACATTCGCCGGGTTCTTGAAGCGAAGGTTTGGAATCGTGATGCTATCCGACGCCCCAGTAATTGAAACCAGTGTTGGGCGTGCATAGGAGCTGTCCGCGGCGAACTCTAAAATAAAAAGGGAACGGTGTGTTAACGCAGTGGCGAATACGCTAAAAGGACGGTCTACCGATCCAGTATGGCACGTCATTTCCATCGATGACTCCCGTACCAGTGACGGAGTGCATCTTTGCGCCTTTATTGCATTGATTGAGATGGTTGTCGCCTTGCCGTTCTAAAATGTAAGATCTTCGGACATCTTCAGGGTGCCCTCGATTTGGAAGTCGCAATTCACGCAGCCGGCGAATTCAAGGGTGCTGCGAATGGCGAATTGCGTTCCGCCAGGAATCAGGGTTCAACACAGCGAGGTGCGAGCTCAAAATTCGTTGAAGCGTCTGTCTACGAGAGACTAGGTGATGCCGCCGTTGCCACAGCAGCTTCAATCGCCGGCACGTCATCTGTGCCGGCGTCCGCTGCGGAGACCGGGGTGCAAGTGGCACACTTTGTGAGATTTATCGCGGCAGGATTGGCCCACGTCCGGAGGATGCATAGTGTCAAACAGAAAGTAGAATTCGGGTGGGTCGCGACGACATCTGGGTGGGAACAGCAAAGCTAGTAATCAGTCGGGCCAATTGTGTCTTAAGAGAATTTTCTGGCTTCTCCGCTTCCTACATGGCTGGCCGCTGAAGGTAAGGGGAGAAAGCTGAAAAGTGAATGTGCCAATGCGCAGGTGACCGCGTAGCAACGCCCTGGTATTCTCGCCGCGGCGGCCGCGGTCCCGAATCCGCCCGAATCCGTTGCTATGCGGCGCTCTTTGAGCCCTCACCAGGCTCACCCGGTCCGCCTCTGGCTTGCTTCTGACTCGAAACTTTTCTTGTCATGGATGCATACCATCCAGCTACTCCATGTGATGGTAGTGCATCCGATTCCTCAAATTTGAATCCATTCCGCAGGCCAGCGCCTGAGATTTTGGGCTATTTTCGCTGGAATGCGACCCTTCCCTCATTCTAAAGCTCCGGCTGAAATGGGCCGCCGGACTGCTCACTCCGAGTCCCTGCCTGCCGCCACGAGGTGCTGCCCACCAGATCGCTCTGACGATTCTATCCACTCACGGGGCACTCTTGTTCGAGCGCGTTCGGCCGCCGGGGCCACACCGCGCATTCCGAAATTCGACCGAGCTGAGCCCGGACCCGCATCGTGATATACGCAGCGAATGCTTATGTGCTTCACCTCAAAGCTCAGCGCCCCCTCGCACTCTTGCCCCCAATGTTGCTCACCACTCTTGTCTCTCTGTTTGCACTCCCTGCGGTCCTGGGGCTCTCCCGTACCACACCGCCGGCCGGAGCAATTGTCGTTCGTCAAACAGGGGCCACAGCTGGACAGTTCACGTTCGTTCAAAACATTGCCCACCGCCATACGAAACTAATCCCTTCTTCTTTTAGCACCATCAGTGCGGCAATGGCCTCCCTCAGCGGTACAGCTGCAGTGACGGTCTTCATATACCCCGGGACGTACCATGAGCAAGTGAATATCACCCACCCCAATTTGCAGATAATGGGATCTACCACCGAGTCGGTATCTCTCCTTTTTTAATGGGGTCGGTCTTCATGGAAATCCAGCACTGGAAGCTACAAACAGAATACCGTCATAATCACGAACAACCTGAACGCGCAAGATAATGGCGGAAGTGTGTCTGTCCAAAAAAAAATCCTTCCTCTCGTTGAAATTTGTTCGCAGACGATGCATGCGCCACTGTCCGCGCTACTACGGCAGCGTCGAACCTGAGAATTTATAACGTCAACATCGCGGTATATCTCATTCCAGGCGATTGTTTCTTTTAAATATATGTCTTCCCTATCAGAACTCCTTCGGGGCCGGAAAGCAGGCGACTGCACTGAGCGCAACGGGAACACAACAAGGGTTCTACGGCCTTTCCGTCAGTGGTTACCAGGACACCCTTCTCGCCGATGGTGGCGGAGCGGTACGCTACCAGTATTACAGGTGAGTACCTCGCCCGAAATATCGACTCCATATCTGGTTTACTCATTTGCAAAACAGTAACTGCTTCATCGAGGGCGCCGTGGACTATATTTACGGCTCGGCCTCTGCCTGGTTCGGCGAATGCACGCTTGCCTCGAATGGCGGCGGGGCCATCACGGCCAACTCTCGTGAGAGTGCGACCGACCCGACATACTACGTGATCGATTCCTCCACCATCACATCCGGCACCACCACCTCCTTGACCGGCGACGTCTACCTCGGACGGTACGTGTCCACCCGTAGAGGTATTACTGCCCGCTGAACTGTGTGTGTATCTAACAGTCCCTGGCGCATGTACGCGCGTGTCATCTTCCAACGGTCTGTCCTCCCCGACTTGATCAACCCTATCGGATACACCACTCTCGCGGCCGGCGCGACTCCGATCTACAGCGAGTTTATGAACACCGGGGCGGGAGCGAGCACCGCCCAACGCGTCATGTACACACCTACCTTTGCTCTGATCAGCCACGAGCAGGTATTGGGATCGAACTACAGCAACTGGATCGACAGCTCGTTCTGATACTTGTGGTATGGGTGCTCATCAAAATTGACCATTTCATGTTCTCAAGGCGTAATGGTATCCCGCTGGTGGCGAAGGAATCTTGATTATTTCAGACTGTGGAGAGTCAGCAACATCCAGGGTTCTTTTGGCACGCAGGGAAAGCCCGAGGAAGCGGTGAGCTCGGCCCTGAGCGCTGAGGCAGGTTCTGGGGAAAAGATAATCAAAACGGTAACCCTGCTACAATAGTGGGCCCTGCCGTGCAGCGTGCTACACTATTTATTCCAACACGCAAGGCAGACGTCATCGACCCAAAATCCCAACATCCCAAACTTTCGCAGTGGAACATACACTTTGATACTTACAAGGAACATATAACATAGTAAGAACGTGATTACTTCATTTCATTCAGGATTCCGCCCCGAGTCCGAGTCCGCTCTTTCAAGCTTGAACTTCCACCAAGCTAGTCATGACCTTCTTGCCGCCCCTCTCCTCAACCTTCACAATGCGGACTGTCGACTGTTCCTTCGTGCTCCCTCCCGTTGTGACGGTGAATTTGGAGACTTGCGCGACTACGCCCCCCGAACCCGACGGTAGCACCGCCAGATCCTGGATACTGTTCAATTTCACTTTGCTGGTGCCGTGGAAGTTCTCGATGGCCTCGAAGAACTCCGTGCTGGACGCGGTTTTGCCGTTGAGGCTGTTGGTTGCGTTTCGCGTCAGTTCAGTTCACTGCGACATCGTGTTCGACCCACTCGAACACGGCATCGCTAGCAATCTCGTTCTCAAACGCCGCGATGCCCGCAGCCTTGTCCCCACCGAAGAAGAGGCGGTCGAAGAGCCCGTTGACGAATTCGGTAAGAGACATGATGATTTGGATAGTGTTAGAGTGAGAGGATGATGTTTGAGGAAGCAGAGGATAATAATTGTCCGGTGAGGGTTGCGGTCTTCTTATAGGACCTGGGACGTAGTAAGGGTAATCATAAATCCAACAGACAGTACTCACATCGCTGGCCGTAATTCCTACGTACAAAGCTGTTACGGCCGTCACCAAAGCGGCATTTCGACAGGGAATGGATGGTAAGCATCGCAGGAGTAAGGTTGTTGCTTCGGCCGCCACCAAAGCGATGATGCTTGACGGGTAAACGGAGTAAAGGATGGGGAAAGAGGAGAGGCAAGCACTGCGGAAAGGGTGAGGTTGTTGCTTACCTTCAAGCCAACTGCGAGCGGAATCGGGCGGTCGGATTGGTACGACGGGCGGGCTTAAACCTGTTTATACAGCCATCCGGTGAATTCAACACCCCGATACAGACCCCGTAATACATTCATTCTACTTACGACGCATAACGATAACTACGAATTAGTTGTGATAATGGTGGTACAAACATTGAGTACATACAAGGACTGGAGACGAAATAGAATTACAGAAGAAGAGTTTGGCCCATGCTTTATCGAAAAGGTGGACTTTCGCATGCGGATTCGAGTCCGTTCTGAGGTGTGGTGGTACGTGGGAGGAGTTCCGGGATGGTGCCCGTGCGCAAGGTTGAGAGTAATGTATGCCACCACGGAGAAAAGGGGCGGGAAGAGCTCACGCAGCGGGACAGTCTACGCGTCGAGCGCATCGTGCGCGCCTCCCGATCCGTCGGCAAGGTCCTGCGGACGCCCACGACACGGTGCTCATTCCCATGGACGGCCGGAGGCATATTGTCATATTAGCGCTCAATTAGCGCTCAAGACAGGGCAGTGCAGGAGCCGCTAGACGTCGAGATGGAGTTGATAGGAATGATGGCCGGCGGCAGGGCCCGAGGTAACGCAGACGATGAAACTCTAGCCTCCGTCCGTAGAAACGGCCTAGTGCCGTGTGCGCCGTGGGAGTGGATGGTGAGGAATCGAGGCTGGAACGGGGAGCACGTCGTAGGATATCGCCGCAGGACCGGTCGGATGCGGAGAAAGGATGCGGCGAGGACGGACAACGTCGACGTACAAGGTAGAGATGCACAGATAGACGAGGGCGGGGACGCAGATAGACGAGGCGGGGAACACGACCCGCAGCAAGGTCGAGCTGACCGTGCACTGCGCACTGGTCAACGCTCCCTGCCGCCAATGCTATGAACTGATGATCACTTCCTCCGCCGTCCACGTCCCAGGAGCACAAATGAGGCGATCGTCCCTTTGAGCTGCCGTCGGGCCGTACGCAGGACGGTACACGTCGCGGCGTTCGTACAATAGGCCGAGTTGCGGGCGCGTCGAGCGCAGTCGGGGTTCGGCGACGTAAAACGCGCTCCTCCATCCTCGTTCGTTCAAGGACCTCCGCACCAGGACCCGACAAAGCAAGAACGCCGTCGAAGGCCGTTGTCCACCCGAACGCCATGGGGATGCAAGCGTCGGGGACACAAAGCCCGGTATCGCCATGTGAAATATGACCTATTCCACCCGCCGCGGCGACATCATTCCGCGACGTGCGAGTGGCTCCGGTGTCTTATCCGAAAATAAGTCCTGTTCCCGCCAGTCGCGGCGGCGGCATCATTCCGCGCCGATGATATCAGTACCATGCGCTGCAGGCTCGGGATGCGAGGAGGGGTGCGGAGGCGGGGACGGAGCACGACGGGAGGGGAGGGGCGCACGTCTGTGACCCCACTCCCAATCAGCGTGCAGGCACGCGGGAACGGTGTCAGTCAATGGCGACGCGGGATCGTCGTCTGGCTGCGCGATACCCGCGCGAGGATACACCGAGGCGCGCGAGACGATATGTACAGCGGGGCGGACGGTGCAGGATGTCGCCCACGCGCGCGCGATGCCTGGTGCGCGACGATGTAGACGCCGTCGCAAACCCCCGAAAGAAGCACGGGGGACAATACACTGCGACACGGTGACGCGGCGGCCAAGGCACGAGCGCGGCGTGGTCGAGGTTCGAGGCTTGAGCGCACGAAGCAGACGCGGGGCGGTGCTGCGCCGAGGGCACAGTCTTCCCGTACGTATAGCGCTCGCCGATGCAGCGGCACGCCATCAATGCTTGAGCGCCGCGAGTCCACGAGTCCCGAAGACGTTCCCGGAGTCGAAAGTGGCTATTGCCGTCATCCGTAGCGCTGCGCCGTTGCCCAGTAATGACGCCGAGTCGGCCTCCGTATATACAGAAGAAGTCCAGGCGGAAGATCAAGCCTCCGCCACAAGACGTGACGCATACGACAAGGCGACGATGAGGACAGTCGCAAAGAGAGTGGCGGCCCTTTACGGAGGCCGTAGGCAGACACGCGCAATCTTTGATCCTATCACTCCCACGTCCAATATTTCGCGTCCGCAAGGAATATGACACTCGTCTTTGCTGAACCAACTTGGTTGAATCTCGATTTCGTCTCGATTTTCTCTTGTTCCTTCGGCCATGGATTTTGGCTCCGCCCTGGCAACGGGACGTTAGTACAAAGATCACGGAGCGGCGAGCGCATTTATAAAATGTTCTGCATCGCAGGGAGGGGGGGGGGACCATCGGTGTTTACTCGGGTTTCACCCCGGCCTGCTGTCATTTTGCAACGAATGCAGCGGTGCGCCATATCTCACATCACAGTTCTTATCTTTGTTGTAAACCTGGATATGTTAGCGAAAAATAAGTGGGAGCCATCAGTTTGTTGCATCTCCTGTCGCGCAGTCGAAGCGCCCCATCTGCGTTTAAAAATTAGTCGGATGTTACCGTCTTCCCGTCGGGCGAATCCAGACGTACAAACGTACAAATCGACGGAGTCCATAGTGCAATAGTCTCACTCGCTTCTGGGGTTTGGCAGGTGTCAGCTGTCAGATCGGATTTAATACGTAATGTATTGGGTAATAGAAAGAACAAGGGCTTCGGGACAAGTTCGGGACGTCAGGCGGGACGGGCCGGGCCGGGGCCGCATCACCGCGGCCATCATCCGCATCAGAGCGCGCGACGACAGGCACGCCACCGGGCGACGTGATCAAGGCATCATACAGATCAGCTTCGGTACTGTGCCGAGCATGCCGCGTACTGCCTCATGATCAGGGCGCCTCCGCGCCTGGTGCACTCCTGAGTTTCCGCCTCAGGCTCCTATCCGAATATGGGCATTATTCTCGGCAGCTTCACCATCCCATCAGATTCATCAAACCTCCCTGTCAAACGATCAAACGATCATCAAAAAAGACTCTCCTTCCCCTTCTCCATTTTGCGAATTAATGGCCTAGCACCGGCCAGGATGTTCACCCCGCATGGTGGTTAATTGCCTTGGCCTTCGCATGCCCGTCGCCTTTGCACCGGCGCGCCTCTTGACTGTCTTTGACGTTTGACACTTTGTGATTTGATCCGATCACGTCACTCCCACTGCCTCCGCGTTCACAACTCTCGAGCGCAAGGACGTTGAGGAAGGTGGAGAGCTGCTTTCTTAGTTCTGGTTCATTCACAGGTAACATATTATTAGCCTCACAAAATAAAATAAAAATCCTCACTAAAAATCAATGCATTTGCTGCCGCGGAAGCCTTGAACGGGTCTGAAGGATGTTTGATGGAATGCCGAGGCTGCCGAAAATAATGTCCACATTCGGATAGGGGCCTGAGGCGGAAACTGAGCGAGTCGCCTGGTGCCGATGGGCTGATCGCTGTCGTGATCGCTGTCCCGACAGCCGTCGTCAACGTCCCCGATCAATAACGTACATAAATTGTTCAATAAATATCCATTAAAAAGAGAAAAAAAAGCGATCCTGGGGCACCCAACGCGCCCGGACGCGCCGGAAGTGCGCCTTCGCTGCGCATCATCACGCCGCCGCCCGCCCAGCGTGCACCCCACAGTGCTCATAAATTCCTGAAAAAATCACCATTAAAAAGAGAGAAAAAAAGCGCACCCGATGCGAGGTTGACGACCGGGAGGCGCAGCGGGGGCGACATGCGCGTTAGGCGCTTTGGCAGCTGCTGAGATGAGAGCACAGCCACATCGGCCTGAACGCCGGCCTGATGATGAGGCATCAGGCGGCGCCATCGGCACGACGGCCGGCATGCGACAGGAATGCCGAGCTTAATGTGACACGGCAGGACTGATCTGACATGACAGAAGTGATGCGCCAGCGGGGAGCGCCGCCGGTGGCGTGGGCATGTCCGGGTGATGGCGGGAAGCGCGCGTCGAGCATACTGACAGAAAAGGATATATTTGATGTTTATTAGTAGTGTAATACATAAGTGGCGCCAATGGCGGCTCCAGTCAAGGAATATTGCTTCTCTGATGCCATCACAGTGAGACTATTGCACTCATCCCTCGTACAAATCGTGAAGGAAGCGGAAAGAAGACATCGATCGCCGCACGTACATGTGGGATGCAGGGAGTCGAACCCCGGCCTGCTGTATACCATTAATTATGTTGCTAGCCTATTATTAAATGGACCCGTAACCACTCCTAGTCCTTATCTTGCATGTCGCTCTGACACCGAGTCGTGATCTTTCATTTTGATCTGAGTACATGCCCTGCTTCCGGATGGGCCGATTTCCGCCAAACACGATGATGTAGAAATATTCCCTAGAATGCGGCACACGAATGCTTGGAGAGCAGCAGCATCCAGGTGGCCTGGTCGAGTAGATGTGCCTTCACCAAAGCACAAGCTCCGGTTCCAGATTCGCTGAGGCCCAAGCAAACTTGGCGGGCGGAAACCTGAACTGCCTCAGAGGTATTGGGCCTGCAGGAGAATCAAAGTTCGGTGGCGGACGCATTGAAATGGTGTACATACTCAAGAAGGAAGACAACCCCCGCACAAGCGCCGGAGTTTACGAGGGACTCGTGTAAGCTCTGGGTTTGGGCCAGACTTTTGAGTATATCGCAGCATGCCTGGACAACATTGATGTCTGGAACCTTCAAGAGCCTGGCCAGGGCATTAGTAGCGTTATATTCCGCCCGGCGGTAGTATATTTGTGCGCGCGGGATGATGCCTAGGATATGGAACGAGTTGTGATCACCGGCGGAGGTTATGAACTACACTGGAACTGTTAAATTCGCAATCGGCGTGCGGAGGTCACCTGCGACGGTGGTGGCGGGCATCAGCCTTCAAAATCCTGAGATCGGTATGTATTTTGGGGTGGATATTGGCGAGTGCGGCAAAGCTGCCGATGGAGTTCTCCAGCTCTGTAGGCGGCCGAAATATACGAGGGATACAACAGAAGAGCAGAACATAAGAGAGCGGGGAACGTCGTCATCAGGCTGCGAGATGGAATTCCTTGGGAATTCCGCCGCATGATGATGGCACAGCACGGGTGGCGGTGTTTTCAGGAGCGGCAGTGAGCACGACGGAGGGAGTGTGTGTGTTACATGAGTGTCAGAAACGAACCAGATAAGGAGATGAGCAAGATACGAGTCAAAAAAAACCGCCAAATTATGAAGGAATCAGAAGCTTCAAGAAGGATGACTCGGAGCAAACTCGGAGTGTCGGCGGCTCGGACGTGAAAGCCCTGTTGTGTGTCCAGAGTCCAGCGAGAAAATTTCGTAAGGTTCAAATATAGTTCTTTTCGATACTGCTTGCTTGAAGGCAACTTGAAGGTCGTCGGAGGCTCGGAAGTAGAGTCGGAGACCCCCATCAATCGATCATCACAGTTGGCTGTCAACTTGACATGATGGCCGTGTCACGATACTTTGACGCTTTGAGTCATCTCCGGATTCCTTCGACGCAACAATTGCAGCCCTTTGTTCACTACTCGACACAGCTGATAGCGACCGCAAGTTATCTACCGGGCAGCGACAAGCAGCATGGCAGCAAATCCTAACTATATCCTCCCTTTTTACCTACCCACTGTCCGACTCACAATCCACCCTCAGGCGCCTCGTTCTCGCCGATCTCCATGTCCGTTAGGTCACCAGGCAAGACAAGGCGGTGGTGCGACCTCGGCGATATCAATCGCGAACATTCTTGCGATGATTATCACGCCAAGCGTCTCCGAGCACCGGTGTGGGGGTCGCATGTCCGATAGGATATCACGGCTGGATCACGCACCCCACGGCTACTGCAGTTGAATGAACTCTGGTCTCTAATTTCTTCCAGGGCAATTGTCTGTGGCCTTGTGTATCTCCCCCTGTTTCAATTTTCGATCCGGTTCTTTCCTGCCGAACCACGGCAGACCACGGAGCGCCGAAAAGCAAGACGATCCGGATCCAGATCCGAAGTCGACATGTGCCACAGCGTCCCAGCGCCAAGGCAAACAAAATGCAAAACAAACCGCATCGCAATCGGGCCGTACATATGGCGTTTGAAATGCCGTCGAATTTCAATTCTCCGCGTTCTGAAGGACGCAGCATGGCCAACTGGTCCACATTCGTCGAGCTCTCTCAGTGCATAAGCTGTCTAGATTCCAGCCTCGTGGCTCCGAGCTTCCACAGCAACGTGAACAGTTAGCTGTTCACTGTTGACATATTCTCTGATAGACTTTAAATAGATGTCAGGCACTGCATCAACTTTCAACCGGTGATCCGGACGTATCCTTTTTAATTTTGGCGGAGATCTCTCCTGCCTGGCTCTTCCTCCCCTCCTCTGGTGCCGCATCTTGCTGCCTCCAGACAAAACTCATGCACGCAGCCGCTCATCCTACTCAATGAACCCAACAGAGGTTCAACAACAACTGTGCGTCACGCTCTCGGCTTGCGACTGGACTACTTTCCTGAGAGAAAACGACGCTGGCCCCATAGTAACTCAAACTATTATTTTAACCTCATTTCCTTCAGTATGTGTCGCGCACCCATCCGATCGAGTTGTGCTCACCTGTGCACAGCGCTGCTCTATTATGACTATTTTTTGACGGTTGACTGGGAAGTCTCGCGGTACTGGGGATCGACATATTCGGCGCCCCGTGTCCTCTTCACCATGAATCGCTACGGGACGCTCGTCGGAACTATCCCTGTCATTCTGGAGTTCTTTTGGACGGCCGAGCCTACTCCGGCTAAATTAGCAGTACGTATCCTGTCCTTCGCTGTCCCATCGTGCTCACCTCGAATGCCAGGTGTAATTCCCAGCTACCGGTCGATTCCTCATCGCTGACGCCTCCATTCTCCAGGTGCCAACATCTGCATTCCTACCACCAATATTTCGCCATCGCAACCCAGATACTCGTCGGAATAATGCTCATCTTCAGGACTTACGCGCTCTACGAGCGCAACCGGCGTGTCCTCGCATTAATGGTAACCATCAGCGCCGGAGTCATCGCCGTCGGCATCGTGAGTCTCCCGTCCTCCGCCGCGTATTCATCTCACCTATGCTCAGTGGTCCGTCCTCGCCGGACCCGGGGCAGTGGGGGGCGACGAAGTCGCCGAGCTGCGTCTGTACATCGGGTGCTCCTCATCGGTGTCTGCGTCGCAGTGCGTGTCGCTCCCTTCCTTTCTGAACGGCTTCGCTGACGAGGCGCAGGAGCTTCGGTCTCGCTGCAGCGTGGGCAGGAATGGGGGTCTTCGATAGCACTATCTTCTCCCTCACGCTCTATCGCGCTCTGAGTAAACGCCGCTCCCAAGGGCTAGACCTTCTCACTGTGCTGATTCGCGACGGTACGACCGCCATCGTTCTGCCATGCACATTTTCTAACTGCTCTTTTAAGGTTCTATCTACTTCGGGTGTGTTCTTCTCCCACGCGTGCGCGCGAGATATGTGGAGCTGACCCCCTCCTAGAGTGATGGTCATGGCGACCCTATCCAATATCTTAACTTTCATCGTGAGCATTCCGCTCGCCTCCGATTCCCCTGCTCACACCCGCCGCGTTCAGTACGGTGGGGTACGTCCATCTATTTTTTGCACACACAACCCTGCAGCGCCTAACGCCGTCTAGCCGTACACCCGCGGCCTCCCCACGACCTTCATAAATGTGTACGTCCCGCGCCCACTACATCGGCGTCTTGCTCTCTGACCATGCGCCAGAATATCCTCGATCATGATCTCGCGCCTGATGCTCAACCTGCGCGACCCCGCCCTCTCGAGCATGTCGGGCCGCTTCTCTCGGAGCACGACGCTCACAGGGAACGCTCTCTTCTCCACATATATAAATAGCAACGGGCCCGCCCCAGGCAGGGACGAACCGTAATTGTGAGTCGATCCGCATCTCTTCCCAGGGTAGATCATTATCTGACTGACGCCTCTCTAAGACACTGACATCGAGCTTGCAAACCGGCTGTATCCATAGTACTCGTTTAGAAATGTGAATGATTATCGATTGTTTATTTCCTCTCCTCACTCCAACGTGCTTCCCCGTCTGTGCCCATTCTATGATCTCGGCGGAGACGCGCCCTGCATCCAGGGAGGCATCGAGTCTCCCGTAATAGTTAGCAGGACCGGGGAAACTATTTTCTCACTGCATCTCTCTGTGCCCTGTGATGATGTACAATTTTTCGGCGGAGGGCGAATGGACGACTGTGGCAGTTCTCTTTCGTAAGATCTGTCGGCTGCACATTCGTCCTGTCGCACTCCTAGATGCCCCTCGATCCATCGCACGGAAAGCATCCACAGCTGGTGGTCGGATAGTTATCCGGCGGGCCCCATAATTCCCCTTCATACTTCTTACATCGCCTACGGGTGTCGGGATTGATTTAAAGGCCAATCCACGCCGCTTTCAACGGAAACTGTCGAGGTTCTGCTGGGCTATCTCAAATGGGTTCACGGTCATTCAATCATTGTTTGCCAGAGGCAAGGAAATTTCTCCATCTTCGAAACTGCTGATTCTCGGTGGAGTAAAAGAAGGAAGACTGTTGTGCACGGGAATGCACTTTCAGTCATTATCCGTCTCTTAGGGCCCGAAATTCCAAACAAGCACCACCGCCAAGAAGAGAGCAAAGCGCGATCTGGAAACCAACAATATATCACCATGAAGTTGAGAGTTCAAGTCCCAAAAGTTTTAGAATTTTCATTGCTCCTTGCTCTGATACTTTGGCCAGGGATCATATTTAGCGTGCAACTGACAAAAATGTGATTATGTAGTGCCGGCCTGCGATACAGATAATATGCGCACCCAAATGCGCCCAGTTTTGCCGACACCATCGTTCGTCATCACTGAGATTTAGTTCCTCGTATCCCGGGCGCCTACTGAGGAGATTGTGGTCGATAGTCAGGGCTCCGAATTCATCTCCGTTCGGGTAATATGATGGGGGTATCAGCCCCGCACCATCCCACTCCACATCCGCTACTAGGCGCCGCAATAATTTGATCTCTGCGCCAGTATAGTTAGAACATTGGTTCACTTTGAGCTTCGCGAGCCTGGTGGTTCGCAACTCGAGATAGTAAACCAACACCTCGAGGAATCGGGCACCGTCCAAATCGAAGCAGGCATTAACGCGCGGGCGGCGCATAAGCCAGCCGCCGGCCGAGCAGTCAACATGGCTCAGCTCGATTTCGGTCAAATCAGGAACCAAAGTTCCGTCGGCGCCCTCGCCTTCCAAGTGCTTTATGAGGTCCCAAAATAGACCTGACGCTGGGCGACCGCAGACGACGAGACTCTGCAGGCCAACCAGGCGCTTAAGTAGCGCAGACCACGACCCATGGGGGATGATGTTCCAATCGGCAAGCAAAAACCATTGTATTCCGCCAAGCACGGCGATTTCGGAGATGGCGGCAAATATTTCGGCCAGTTCACTATCGGATAATGGCATCTGCCAAACGAAGCAAATGTCGGGCGAGACCGCTCTCCGATGGCGAGTATCCTCGTAAACGAAGCCAAAGACGACCTGCGTGAAATCTATGCGGTGGAGAAACATTGACTTGGGAGGATTCACGAAGTTGGCCTGCACCGTCTGGAGCAACACCGTGGTCCCGGACACATTCCAGAGATCAAGGTCATACCGTGGGGCATGTGAACATTGCACCAACTGAATGAACTGGGAACAGCTCGCAGGGGATGCTGATAGATTTAAATGTCGGAGGCTGGGGAGGGAAATTTGGCGTGAGGCGGATGAAGCTGAAGGGACGGGAAAACCTCGGAGCCTCAGAACCTCCAGCTCCCGCAGTATTTGAAGTGCGTCTGCAAATATTTCCCATCCCAAATCGTGCATGTCCACAGTGTCAATTTCCAGGGACACAAGCTGGACGGGGAGAGGGGGGAGAAAACCCAGTTTGGTACGGATCATAAGGTCTTGCAGCCTCGGATAGTGCTGTGCATCGGCATGTGCGGGGATATGTGGCGCTTCCCAGAAGCTGGTGCTCTCGATTGAGAGGCTTGTCAGCTTGGGAAAGGGTCCGGCGAGCAGCTTAGAGGACCGCTCGCTCAAAGCGAAAAATCGGAGCGTGACTCGTGCCACTCTGTAAGCCAGTTCGAGAGCGTCGCAGACGAGATCCTGAATCAACTGGCAGGACATGTTGGCCTCGATTATCAACGGCGCTGATTTCGACCGTTCAATACACAACCGGGACCATGCCGGCGAGGTGAAGACGACGTGACCCCAGAGGTAGGGAATGCCCAGAGAAATCTGTCGCCAGGAGGAGGAGACATAGCTACATGCGACCCATGAATAATCCGATAGCCCGCATGTCTCACACAGAAGTATGAAGACCTCGGCAAGGAGTTCAGGGGGCAGCCGCGCGATCGGGAGCTTTTCGTTGTGATTGCTGTCCACCGGTGGAGTGTCAAAGCTAATGGGTAAAATCCCATCCGCCGATAGGAATATGGAGCTTCTCGAGAGTGAACGAGTTTCGGAACTTGAAGGGGAACTTTGGAGGATGGGCTGTCGCCGGCAGCGCGTGAGCGCCCGTTTGGCGCCCGTTTAAGTCGCGCCCATGCTACTAAGGAAGGGTTAGCAACAGTGAGCACGTATCTGGAATCAGACATCCCGTCCAAGCTGGATAACTCACTCCTCAAAGAACCAGTCCAGGGACCAGTCTTCACGTTTCGTGGCAGTCGATGCATAAGTGCGGTGCGCGCTGTGGTGATGGGCTTGGCTGTGTTGACGACTCATCAAACATAAATAGTAGAGTTTAAGTTTGAATTTAACTCAAATGAGGTATCCCGATTTCCGCCGGAGATCGTGGCTTTTGAACGCCTCAATCAAACCTTCCGGCGGCAATAAAGGATCCCATTCTCCGACTTTCTAAACAGCGCCGGTGTGGGCTCTGCTACAGGTCTGAATCGAACATAATTCCTGAAGGCCAACCGTGATAATCAATATTAATACGAAGTCCGAACTTTGAAAGAAAAAATCATGCTATTTTCAGTATGCAGCGGGCACTGCACACCGTTACCTCACCCTATTCCCGCCACTCCACTTAGAACAGAACTGATTCCAGAAGCAGCTAAAAATTGATTTTGTTCATCAAGCATCATGTCTCTTCAATAGGCAACAAAATCCCTACGCTAATAGCACATATAGAGTAATGCCCACATACGTCCCTTCTTTCTTCAAACCCACCATGTCGTCCCCGAAGATCGCTATACTCGATGTACGGCCATATCGCCAAACGTGTGTGATTCTCTTCGTCCCTATCTTCGTCCTGATTTCCTCACATGGTTCTGTAGTCGCCGAGGCAGTTAAGGCGGGTGTTGAGAGCGGTGGAGGCAGCGCCTCAGCAAAGCCAAGTTCTAAATATATAAGTCCAACTTGAGCGGAAGATAAGAAGGGAATCGGGCGGACAGTGAACGAGCAAGAGGCGTTTGATCTCCTTATCGTGGAT
The DNA here is from genome assembly GCA_029378255.1 of Mycena rosella. NCBI lineage: Eukaryota > Fungi > Basidiomycota > Agaricomycetes > Agaricales > Mycenaceae > Mycena > Mycena rosella. The sequence continues at coordinate 188,749 of JARKIE010000145.1, read as the reverse complement.
ATATTCCCACGGGGGACCTACCCCCCAAATAAGGCAAGTCTGAGTCAGCGGCGCTTGCTCGGCCATCAGTCTACCAAACACCTGCAACCGACCATGACACCCGACGCGTCCAGCGCGTCCCATTTACCCGTTCAGCGCGTTTCGGCGCCAATCTGCAGCACCAACGATGGAGGGCTAGTAACCATGTGAATATTGTACATGCCCCACTGTCAAATAATCGAAATCTATCTTGGGAAAATGGCTCGTCTACATCTTCGCAAGACACGTCGTCGTCTTGGCAAAACGCGTCGACATCCACCTTCCGCATAGCTCAAACTCCTCCCTCCCCCTTTCTTGACATCCAAAATCAACATCCGCCTTCCGAGATCGGAGATGTCCGTGTTGATCCCGTTGTTGCCGAAGCCTGCTCCGGGGTCGATCAGTGGCGCTCACGTGTACAGATCAACTTCCACGATCCAGAGATCGCTCACCCCTTGTGAACGAGTGTACGCATACTTAGGAATTGTGGAATATAATTTTCGCTGTAATTTGAACACTCTTTAGGTTTCGGCGGTTGACCCATGAGCGTTTCTACGTAGTCACCAGACCTCGGTTTTTGCATCCGCTGTTACGGCACTGCACCCACGCTATCTTTCTCCCTTCACTATCATGACCTCCTTTGAATCGCCTCAGACGCAGTTGAAAGTCGCAATCGTCGGCGCAGGCCTTGCGGGCCTCACCGAAGCCGTTGGACTGCGAATGGAAGGACACGAGGTCCACGTATGTCCTCACAAACGAGTTCTCGATGGATGACTCTATGCCCACCAGATATTCGAGTCCTCATCCATAAACAGAGAAATTAGCGCGGCCATCAGTCTGACCGCGAACGCCCTTCGTGTGTTGACCTATCTTGGGGTCAATGTAAAAAATCTGAGAGCAGGGGATAACCTTGGAGTGTACGGTATGCCTGCTTGATTCGCTCCCGCGGCTCCTGAAAAAATCATTTCAAAGGATGTGGTTTAATTCTGAGGGCGGCGAGGGCAAGTTCGACGCCCTGTACGATCCCCATAATACTTTTGGCCGGGTCAGTCCTTGCTTCGGTGCTGGTATGGACGCTGATCAACAAATTTAAATCGCAGTATGGGATTTTGTGCCATCGCTCAGAGCTCCACGACGAGCTCAAGCGCCTTGCGACGGCGGAGGATCGCCCAGGACGCCCAGTAACCATAAATCTCAAATGCGAGGCGCTACGGTGCGACCCCGTCACCGGAACGCTCACGCTGAAGAATGGCGAGGTTAATCAGGCCGATTTGATTATTGGAGCAGACGGAATTCATGCACGTACTTCTCCACCCCTCATAAACACACTGTCATCCAGCAGTTTGCCATGATAGTCGGCGATAAGAACCAGTGTCCTTGGGTACGAATAGATTGCACCAGCCAGCGGAGGAGCCGCCTTTCGCTGCCTCCTCGAGACGTCGAAAATGGAGGGGTGCGCCCAGTTTAATTGGCTGAATTCTGGATTGGAGGGCGCCCGTGGAGTCAGGCCTAGGGATGCGAGCGGGCGCTATCTATTTGTTTTCCCATGTAGGGATAAGACGCTGGTCAACATCGTCGCCTATATTCCTGACCCGCGCGACCAGGACAAGTTCAGCAAGTGTTCCGGAACTTGTCAGCGGTGGAATTCGCGCGATCTAACGTTAAACGGCAGGTTGGAATGCTCCGTCGACGAAGGAGGACCTTGTCAGAGCATTTGAAGACTACGACACACAATTTACGGCGCTTCTGGCGCTATTGGACGGCCCGGTGCATTTGGCAAATCCGCGCTCTGCCCTGCCTGCCTACGTGGATCCGGGGGTGCGTGGCGCTCATCGGAGACGCGGCGCACGCCACATTCCCGACGATAGGACAAGGCGCCGCCATGTCGATCGAAGACGCGGTGACGATCGCATGCCTGCTTCCTAGGGAAACACCGAAGGACCAGATACCGCGCCGTCTCGAAGGGTATCAAACCCTCCGGAAGTTCGTGCTCACGGAATCTGTGGAGCAAGTGCCGGTCCCGTCGAAGCGCGGTCTGTACGGCAGATGTTCGTTCGTCGCAGCAACCTATTATTTCCTTTGCTGATTGTCTTGGCCCCCAGCGCGGGAAATGCAGGCGTTCATAGCGGGACACGATGCAGTCAAGGTGGCCCGGGAATATTTGGCGACACATTCCATCAATGTGGAGTGAGTAGATAGAGGGCCCCTTTATTAGTCAACTTGAACAGTGCTTTATACAGCAGCGAGGGCTTCACCTTGCAGATTGAAAGGAATACCGGGAAAACGTAGTATCGCCGCTCCCTCAGACGATATAGCAGATATTGAATTGAATCTTTTGTATCAGTTATGAAAGTGGCAAGATACTGTATAATTACGTTCAATTCGACGGGGGGTGACGCACGACCCAAATTAACGATTCGACGATTTGACCACGGCCGAAATTTGGCGTGACAGTACCGAAAATTTCAACCACCGGAACGAAAAATTTCAATTTGACGCGTTGCGGACGCGATTTTGACCAGATTTCGAGGGGCCGTGAAGAAATTTACATTCGACCACCCGGCGGGTGACACAAGACAAACTATCAAAGTTCGCCATCGACCAAGGGGGGAATGATGCGTGATGGTCGAATTGAATGTAGTAGTGCAGTAAAAGATCGAATGAAGCCGTGGAGGTGAGAGTCGTGCAAGAGCCGTGTATGGATGCTGCGGGGAGTTCCCATGGATCCAGGATGCTCCAGGATGACCGTGACGTGGCAAAATACCAATGAACTATGAGGCCTGAAGGAGAAAGAACGTCTGAGGGGTTGTGGTGGCAGGCAAGTGGTAGAAGTCAAGGGAGTGGGAGAGAAATGTCAGAATCAAGTGCAGATAAGATAAGATAAGATAAGATAAGCTATAAAAACAATAATAATGCTATCATATTTGCTTCCACAGTTTCCGTACTTTTCCGTCTCTGAGTTCACAATATAGTAAGAGTACAGTGACAAAACCCCTAACAAAATGTCATCAGCGAGCGAAACACTAGTTGTTTAGGTGCTTGGAGATCACCGACTGCTCCGAATTTTTGTGAGGTGAATCTCATCGTTATAAAACTCCCATCCACAAAAAGAATAGAGTAAAAGGTCCCCGTGGCGCGCTCACGATTAAATTTTGTTTGCACCCTCATTTATCACAATTTTCTGCATGAGCCCGGTCAACCATAACAGATCCGCTGCTTTTACAGTGAGTAGAGGAGGGGTTATTGATGACCCTGAGTAAGAATATCAACATCCGGGAGGTTCAAGTTGCATGGATGAGGCCCAATCAATTATTTTGTAGTGTTTCGCTCTCTCGTGATTTGGCCAAATTTGGCCTTCCAAATAAATCACCCTCGTTCTCCACCAAATCAGGACGGAATCACACAGTTCTTTATGTCAAAATAGTAGCCCGAAAGTTGCTCTACAATCCCATAGAAAGACCCCCATCAACCTATGGATATATCGTGCAGCAATCAACCGCCTTCGCTGAGTGTTTCGTTAGGGGGTTTGTCACTGTATGTCGTAGCATCTCATATGTAACTCGCTCCTACCGTGTTTTTTTGTCGATTGCCCCTCGATCGCAAGGGGCTTTCAGGATGAAAATTTCGGATATAGGGTTAGGGGGGAGGGGTCCCCCAGAAGGCTGAAAAAATATTTTTACCCCATATTTTGAATGAGGTCCAACCACTCCAGAAACATTATCCGTGGGCTGGGAAAGGTCTAGTGGTTGGACACGGAGCTTCGGAGGCCCTCCGAAGGTGGAAGGTCCTCCACCCGGGCCTTTAGAGATTACAACAGGGAATATTACTGCACAAATCAACATGTACTGCTCAGAAGTGAAGCCTAGGATATGGAAACACATTTGACGCTCGGCAGAACGCAAATCGCATAACATCGACCGCATCCATCAGGTGGCGGTGGGCCTCTACATGACTCGGGGCCGCGGCCCGGCGCTAGGGGTGGGAATCTCCTTCCCTATACGGAAGGAGTACGGAGTAGGCAGGGCCGAAAAAAAACTTTTCGACCCGATATCCTTATGTCGAAACTCGACAGCCCCTTGCCCGATCGCTTTCACAAAGCCTGATAATGCGTGATGCCATAATGCGTATCGCTTTGACCGTCCGGCCTGCGTCTGGCAGCGTCTGGCTGCGGCGTTGACCACTCCGAATGGGCCAAAGCACGCGAATCAAAGACGATCATCTCTGCTGAAATGAAGCGCTGCGCTTGGACTAGGTCCCAAGGCGCACTGGCAAATAGACAGTGAGAGCATGGCATTCGAAAAAGGTATAAAAGCTGGAGAACGCAAGGAGAACGATGCTGATAAGCATCGCCTTCCGGCTGCATCGTTCCCAGCCACCCACCCTCCCACCAAAACCCCATACCCAACTGCCCGCATGCCAGCCACTCGGGCTTCTACAGCAGGCCTGCGCAGGCACCGACTCACTCCTGAGGAGGCAGCCGATCCGTCTCTACGCGTCCTCCGCCAGACTGCGGCCACATCGACCACCAACATAGCATCTGCGGTGCCTACGACCTTTGGTCGCTCGCGCAAATTTGTACCTCTGGAGACCGTCGAGGAAGCGCCCGACAACCAGTCGGCAACAGATTCCGACGCCTTCGAGTCCGAGGTTGTCGCGCGGGGCCCCAGTGCCGATGCCAAGCATATATCCCTTCCCGCAGCTTCCGATAAGCCCGTTATCCGAAGAACGGGGGTGCGCCACACACCTCCTGGCCGGTACCCGCAGTTCGACGGCACTGTTCAACCTCCCGGACCAAAATCCTTCTTCGACCCCTCGCTCGGCCTGGCGAGGTCGCCCAGCAACCAGTTCACAGCGAATGAGCCTGCTGTGATGCACCTCGTGAGCGAAAACAAAGACCCCAGGTGGATAGGCAAGAAGGAGGGAGGGGATTTCATCGTACGGCCTCGGCCTCGGGAATAGGGCTTGACCTTCGAGGTTCCATTTATGTAGACCTTTTATTTATGCTCCATGCTTCCATACCACAGATATGATTTATGTTGGCTCTTCGGCCGTGATTGACAATGTTATTGAAGATTGAAGTCGGATTGGGCTGTACAGTTCACATCCGCAATCGCATGTAGTAGTTGCATCAACCCACAGTGCTTGGAAGCGGCGAACTCCACTCGTAGTAGCACGCGTCGTCTGGAGTCGCTTCGATTATCCGGGGACATGTCCTTACTCAACACTGAAGTGTGTCGCCAAATATTCCTGGGCGACCTTGACAGCATCGTGTCCCACAATCAACGCCTGCATTTCTCGCGCTAGAAAGCCAGCAGACTAGCGAGTCGAAATCGCAGGCAGAACGAGACACTAACATCTGCCATACAACCCCCGTTTCTCCGGGATCAGTGAGGAAAAATTCGCCGCGGTCCTTCCGCAGGCTCTGATATGCCTGCAAGCGGCGAGGGACCGCGTCCGGCGTCGTTCCGCGGGGAAGCAGACATGCGATCGTCACTGCGTCCTCGATGGAGATGGCGGCGCCCTGCGTCGCGTGCGCCACGTCCCCGATGAGAGCGGCGCAGCCCCGGGTCCACGTTGGTAGGCAAGGAAAAGCGCGGATCTGCCACAGATGCACCGGCCCGTTCACAAGCTCCAGGAGCGACGTAAATTGCACGTCGTAGTCTGAGAACGCGCCGAGCAGCTGCTCTTTCGTCGTGGGCGCATTCCAGCCTGGGATCGAATAATGTTAGCATCCCACTGGCGCAATGGAAAAAGACTTGCTGCACTTGGTCTGCTCGTGCGGGTCGAGAATATGTGCGACGATGTTGAGTAAGGTGTTGTCTCTGCACGGAAAGACCAATAGGAACCGCCCGCTGGCGTCTTCTGATCTCACGCCTCGAAGGCCTGCGGGCCCGGAATTAATCCAAACGAACTCGGCCCGTCCCGCCATCCTTGAAGTGTCGAGCATACAGCGGAACGCAGCTCGCCCGCTAGGCGGAGCTATTTGCTTGTACCCAAGCACACTGGTGCGTATCATTGACTATGAGACCCGTGAGCTCGACTTATTTCCGGGCAGCAGAGGTACGTGCATGAATTCCGCCCGCTCCGATAATGACATCCGAGTAGTGGGTTTGCCCACTTTTGAGCGTGAGCGTTCCGGTCGCAGGATCGCATGATATCGCGTCACATTTCAAGTGTAAAGTGGCGGGAGGGCCAGTCCCCTCCTTCGCGGTAGCAAGGCACTTCAACTCGTGCAGATCGGAGCGATGGCACAAGATCCCATACTGCGAGTCTCTGATTAACATAAGCTGTGCCACTAGAACAAGCACTGACCCGGCCAAAAATATTCAGGGGATCATGCAACGCGCCAAATACGCCCTCTCCACCTTGGAATCAAACCAGGTTCTCCAAGGTCATTTATTTCAGGGGGCGAGTAGAGGTTTCGCAAAGATGACATACCCTCCAAGTTGATCGCCCGCCCGTAGGCTGTCTATGTTGACTCCGAGATGGGTTAGTACACGGAGGGCATTCGCCGACAAACCAATGGCCGCCCCAATCTCCGTTCAAGGATGACGATTCGAAGATCTGGCAATTAGCGCGGCGGTCCATCGTATGCAAGACACATACCTAGACTTCGTGGCCCTCTTTTCGCAACGCGGCAGCCCCAGTAAGTCCCCCGATGCCGGCTCCGACGATGGCAATCCTCAACGGCATGTGGGGCGATTAAACAGACTTGGTGGTCATGATGGCGGAGAGAGCGATAACGGAAAATACTATTCCCGACGTTGACGGAAATTTATTGATTTGGTTGCGATCCCGGTTCTAGGACTATTAAGTAGCGGCTTACCTGGTCACACTGCGAGCATTCTGCCAGCGAGACGGCCGCAGGAGGAAGATCCGCGAACAGCGGTCGCGGCGGCTCCCTAATAAAGCACACCGGCGCCGCTCGATCAGCATCTGGTACGTCGAGAACACACCGACAGAAAGCAATAGACGCCGAAACGGTGCAGCGGGATAAATTTCTGGGAACGGAAATGTTCCGCGGATGTTGGGCAGATGTTGGCGCTTGGCGCATGAATTGCGGCGCACATATTGAATAATAAATTAATAATTGAGGCAGGTTTCGCACGTAGAAGATTAAGTAATGGTGCGGCCAGTCATCGAAGCGGAGTTGAATCGCTGGCTCGATCCGTGGAGGACTTTGGATGGCATCGACAGGCATGGACCTTGGAAGTTGGGCGCCGGAAGCAAGAGGGAAGTGTTTACGACTGTTGCGTATCCCATCAATCACGCCCACGTGTTCAGTCTCCATTTCGCGTTTGCGTAAATCGCGGGCTCTTTATTAATACTGGGTGCATAGCGCTATTTTAGCCTGGTTAACGCCGAGTTTACCGTGAAACTGAATTTACTTGGTTGGGGTGTCCATGGAACTCAACACGTAAGCAGTATGCGGGGCGGTAAACTGACTCTAAAGGCGGAGCATAGAAACTGAACCCCACAAGCTCACCACCCGATGCAAATGCAGTTGACCCATTAGGGATGCTCAATTTCAGGCTGGTCGGGTCGGGTCGTTCGAAATAAATAAATATGCAAACTCCGCCGGACCATCGGCTGCCCGGCCGCTCAGCTCTCTCATTGAATTGATAATGGACTCCGAGCCCAAATTTCACCCGGATAGTAAGATTTAGTAAAAGAGTCTTGTTAGTCAGTTTTCGAAGCCTGTAGAGATTATTTTTTCGAAGTTCTCGTTCATCGTTTACATTATTCATGAGGACATATCAACTTCCGGGGTTTCGCAGGTTCGCAGGCTGTATTGCAAGGCCATTCACACTAAATGGCCATCATGGTCTCTAAATATCGTCCTCAAAATGTGGGATGAAGCGACGACACATTAATAGTTGGGCCAGAGTCGAAGTTTGAATATTTATCATTTATGCGGACAAACGACCCGACCGACCTAAGAATTGAGCATCCCTGTGATTCTCGCAAGGGTTGGGCGCCTCCACCAAACCAAACATCACGATTGATTCCCCCATATTTCCATGTTTGACGGTTACCGCCGTAGTCTGTTATCCTGACATGGAAACGAACTCCGCCCCCCATTCACGCTTTCTATCACGACGCGGCATTGAAATGAATGGCTACATATTCCTGAGCGACCTTCACGGCGTCATGGCCGACAATAAATGTTTGCATCTCGCGCGCTGAAGAAGCAATAAGATCAATGCGTTGAAATGGGGGGGGGGGGGGATAGAAACGAACATCTTCCATACAACCCCCGCTTCGCCGGAACCATAACCTGGTCCACGGACTCGGTGAGAACAAATTCCCCGCGCGACTTCCGGAGGGCCTCGTATGCTTGCAGCCGGCGAGGGACCTGGTCTCTCGACGTTCCGCGAGGTAGCAAGCACGCAATCGTCACCGCGTCTTCGATTGACATCCCGGCGCCCTGCCCGAGAGTGGGGAACGTCGCGTGCGCCGCATCCCCGATGAGCGCGACGCAACCCCGGATCCACGTTGGCAGGCATGGGAGCGCCCGCAGCTGCCACAGATGTACGGGCCCGTCCACCAGCTTGAGGAGCCCAGTAAATTGTGGTCCGAAGTCCGCAAACACATCGAGCATATCCCCCTTTGTCGCCGGCGCATTCCAATCTACCATACAATGTCAGCACGCATGAATTCTATTGGGTAAAGCGGGAGGAGACGTGCTGAAGTTGTCCTGGTCGCGCAGGTCGGGAAAGTGTGCTACGATGTTGACGAGCGTCTTGTCCCGACACGGATAGACGAATAGGTAACGTCCGCTCGTGTCGTTGGGCCTCACTCCTCGGGGCCCCGACGGTCCGGAGCTCAACCAGTCAAATTCGGCGCGTTCCTCGAGTTTCTCCGTTTCAAGGAGACATCGGAATGCAGCGCGCCCGCTAGCGAGCGCAATCTGCTCGTACCCGAGCACGCTGGTGCGAATCGCAGACTATCGCAATCTGATGGGTGGTATTGCATGGTATGAGTGGGCAGAAGAGGACGTACGCGGATTCCGTCTGCCCCAATGATCAAGTCGGCGTGATGAACCTCGCCACTCTTGAGGGTGAGCGTTCCAGAATCGGGGTCGCAGGAAAGCACTTCGCATTGGAGGTAAATCTTTGCCGGGTTCCCCGGCCCCTCTTCCGTCGTCACAAGTCGCTTCAACTCGTCGTGGAGATCAGAGCGATGGCATAAGATCCCGTACTGTGGTTCGTTGTGTAATCAGCATAATCCATGCACGACGGTGACGACTTGAACAATGACTGACCCGGCCAAAGGTATCGTGCGGATCATGCAACGCGTCAAACCGGCCTTCCCCGCCCTGCGAATCAAACCAGGTCCTCCAAGGCATAGTGTTCAGATTGCAAGAATGACAGAGATATCAAGCAACCTACCCCCCCAGGTGATCCCCGGCCCTTAGTTTCGTCATGTTGGCCCCAAGATGCGTCAACACACGAAGGGCATTGGCGGAAACACTGAGGGCTGCGCCGATCTCCTTGTTCATGGATGATGATTCAAACATCTGCACAGGCCATTGGAACTTCAAAGGGGACAGCGGGTCATCGCGCGTTCGCATACGTACTTGGACTTCGTGTCCTTCCATTCGCAGTGCCACAGCTGCAGTGAGACCCCCGATGCCCGCGCCGACGATGGCAATCTTCAGCTGCCGGTGGGGCGATTCGACGGAGGTCATGGTGGAGGAGAGAGCAAGGAGATAGGATCGCGATAGCGCGTACGGATGATTGCCGTTGCTGTGGCCAAAGCGGTTCGTGCCGTAATGCTCCTCGGGCTTCGGCACGGTTTCAAGCGGTGATCTTATAACGCTCGGAGACTATGTTCGATAATAGGAGGAAGAGCCAGTCTGCAGGACCAAAAATCAAGGTGTTAATTGCATCGTAGGGATCAGCATCTGCTCGTCTCTCGTAGACAGACGCTTCAAGTTCCTTCAACAGACACAAACTGAGCTCGTACCTCGTAAGCATGTGCGGGCAAGAAGGATAGCCTGTACATTCCATAATTTTGTTAACACAATGTGATCTAGATGAGACATTTATACCACCGCCTTCCCAGCAGAGTCTCCGAAACTTCAAGATATGTGGCTGGTCTTCCATCAATGACAGCGACAGCGCGTCCCCAGCATAACCTTCGACGATAGGATTCCGGAATCCAAATAATCAGGTCTCGCTTCGGCCCGCGAATCCAACCAGTGGGTTCCAGTTTGGAACTGTCTGGGAAACCGCCGAGAGAACCCCCAATTCCGGTGCCAACATCCCACACTCGAATTTTTCGGTCCCAGGATCCAGACACCAGTCGCCCGCCGTCTGCCGAAAATGCAACAGAGGTCACGGCATCTTTGTGGCCCGTCAGTGGCCCCAGTGCATGTGTTCTGGTGCGTACATCCCATATTTCAATTCTGTCCCCAAATGCAGCCGCTATGCGAGATCCATGCATCGCAACAGATTTTATCGGCTCGGTTGAATTCTCGGCCAGATACTCTGGGTCGCCTGACACATTTTCTTTGGACAAATTCCAGACGGCTATGCAAGCGTCTGAGCCAACCACAAGGATGCGTGTGGTGGGCTCCACGGTCAGAGAGTGGACACGAATTTTCGCCTGGATCAGGATTTCACTCTGTCCAGACAGGTGATGCAGATATATCGAGCCATCCAACGAGCTGGAAATCACAATGTTGTCTTCTAGAAAGATGACACCCGTTATCGGCGTCGTGTGCTTTCGGAAAGTGATTCTGGACTTCCGCTGGCTCGACATGTCCCAGAATTTGACGGTCGTGTCTCTGCAGCCAGTAACAACCACCGCGCTGGTCGGCGATAACGCAACACATGTCACCCAGTCGCCATGTTCGAACACCGCAAGCATTTGATGGCTCTGCATGTCCCACACCGATGCCGTCCCATCTCGTGAGCCCGAAACGAGAAGTGCCCCGTCACGAGAAGACGCAAGGCAGCTGACGCACTTTGCATGCGCAACGAATGGCTCCAGCACCGGCGCACCAGAGCTAGGATTCCAGAATCGAATCGTAGCGTCGCGTGAAGCGGATGTAATGTACCCATCGTTAGTGAGGAGAACCGCCATTATGTCGCCGGTATGTCCCTCGAAGGATTCCGCACACTCGACTCCAGAGGGTGAATATACAATGGGCGCGATGATGTCGCTACGTCCGTTTCGGATATCTTCCGCAGTCTGAACCCTCACGGACGCACAGGGCTGTAGGGATGGCGCGTATGTCTGGTATATCCTGGAGCTTTCAGGAGTAAACGTTATCGCCGAAAGATAGACGTGGGGCGCGCTCTTCTCTATACACTCCTTGAATGTTTCCACGAATGTAATGGCATCTGCAACGAAGGCAGCGAGATCCAGATCATATGTCTGCGAGAAGTCATATTGGATGGAATCGGTAGTCAACAGGAAATAAAACTCACACCAATCCAGTGTTTTGCGCCCTGTAGTTGGCTGATGGCGCACGCCATTTCGGAGGTTAGGCTGAGAAATTCAAGCCAAAACAGCAATTTTTTTTCGAGGAATGCCTTCAAAGATCCCAAGATATTCCGATCGCCGGTGGTAGCGCCGCCCAGGGAGTCCCCCCAAAGCCGACAAGCGTATGAAACCTCCCTAGAAATACGGTCCATATTCGGAGTGTTGGGATTTGATTCGTAAGATGTGCGGAATCTGGAGGGGTCGAAAGAAAGGTGGTCGTTCAGAACTCGAAGAATCGCGAGCGATATCTTCTGCCCGATGACGTTGGAATTGATCCGAAATTGGAGTGGGCACAAGTCCGAGATTAAAAAATCAACGAACGATTGGTGACTGAAGCGAAGCTGCTTTCTGCTCTCCGCCATCACCGATTGTAATCGTTTACAGATGAATTTTGGTGTCGCAGTGTCCACACCAAGGATGTCGAACAGTGGACAATCCTTCTCTAAGGGCCGGACAGCTGTAACGATGCCCCCGACGAAACTGTTGAATTCGTCCAGAAACCTCGCGTTCATCGACCGACCCGGATCGCTGCAGAACGAAAATTTCAAAATCAAGATGTAGAGGTCCGTGATGTCGCCCTCGACATTCATGTTCCCAGTGAGGATTTCCTGCAATATATCCTGCGGCCTAGGCTGATCCACGAATTTAACCAATGTCGCGGCCCAGACCCAAAGGCCTCGCGCCTTCTTTGCGATCGCTCGGATCTCGTCCTGGGTAGGCCACGAGTCTGCAAGAGAATGCGTACGCGCTATCCTCTGGAACTCGAGTTTCAGGAATACTTCGATATCGCGAGCGGCCTGGCGACTGTTTAACCTCAGCTCTAGTGAGGTGCTGATTGGTGCCAGGACCTCAGAGATCGGAGTTTCGTCGCGACTCGTCACCACGAGCTTTAGTAAAGGTGATAACGTTGACCATCGCGCGATCGCGAGAACAACGTCCTGCCGATCTTGAAAGCGGGCTTTCCCGAGCCCACCGCATTCATCAAGGGCGTCCACGACAACAACAAGCTTGGGGGTTCCCTCGCTCAGTTGATCTGCGAGACCTTGGAGAGGTTTCTCCACAAGTCGAATAAACTGGTTCTGGACGCTCGTGGTGCTGAAGTCGACTCTGCGCGCCTCCAGATCAGAAACAAGAGCATCCATGAAGGCCGGGTGCCGGCACAGATCGGAGGCAATGGTGCGCAGCATTGTGGATGGTGCGGTGAACACTCCCCCGTCGCGTTCGAAAACGAAACTGGATCCGAAGCCCGGGGAATCCGCAAGTTTCTCGACCAGGGATCGCGCGACGCAGGACTTCCCGGATCCGGGGAACCCTTTAATCCACAAGATATTAGGGGAATTATTGTTCGATAGCCATGAATCGATGTCTTTGAAGATGTTTTCTCGCGTTCCTTCCAAGCAACCGGAAATCGGCCGCTCGCGGTCGATTTTAGGCGGACGAATGTGATCAAGTATGTCGCTACGGTGTTTTTTGACTATGACACCCAATGGTCATTAATTTGCCAGTTGGACAGTCGGTTGCTTACGGAAGTCCCTCTGGAATTTGAGCAGCTCCTGCACATTCCTAACCTCTTGGAGTGTCTCGACCTGTATCCCCTGACTAAATTGTTGGGTCCAACGCCGAAACCGTCGTCGAAGGTCGGTATATTCCGACATTTCAGCTAGAAATGAAAGGCCTGCGTACTTTTACTTTAGTTCTCGATCAGCGATCTACGGCGGATACACTGACCATGCTGGCGATATTTCAGAACGAGGTTCCCCGTTTGGCGGATCGTCGGCTCGAGCTCTTCCAGTGTACTCTGAAAATGTCCGAGATTTGAAAAGTGCCTGATATCCTCAGCGTAAGCGAGAAATCGAGTCATATCGTCGACAAGCTCGAGTAATTCATCGTCCCAATTCTCGAGCTCGACCAGGATCTGCCACCGACCCGTGTGAGATCTAAGGGCTTGTCTGTCGCATTACTGTCAATGCGTACGTTGTATATTTGCCCCAACCCTGTACAGACACTCTTAGCAATCGGATGCATCTAGGATGGGTGGTCGGACTGGACTGAAGGTAAGAAAATAAACACACCTCGCCGGCAGACGCAAACATCCGGACAATTCGTTCCAATACCTCCCGAGTACAGCCCAACCGATCAAGGAGATGGGTGCGACGAGAGATAATTTTTGCACTTTCCTCCAGGATGGCAGGGATATTTTCCCATTGCTAGTGGGAAAACTCTGAATGTATGCAGCACCGGGGAATTGCGCGCGTACCAATCGTACAGTGATCTCAGGAGTGCTTACAAAGGTATGATCTGGGACGAGGATAATTTAGCAGGCAGCCCCGCACAGAGCGATGAAGAGCACTGACCTACGCCTTCGGGCGGACCAGCGCGAAGGATATCGTGCACTTCTAAAGCCGTCAGCGACGACGATTTCATGACGGACTTTGTAGGCCAGATGTAAAAGGGCCTGCGCAAAATGCACAAGCGGAGATCCATCTCAGGATCAATAGAACTAGATGGTGTTATTGAAATCGCACGTCTGTGCAATGTCCACGCACAAAAACAGAGGAAATTCCTGAGGGTAAGGGGAACTCGAGAGTCTGCGCTCGAACATGGTTGATCCGTTGACGCGGAGCCTGATGTAGTGGAAGCCGCGACCGGACATGCACTGGTTCACTTTAGCCACTTAGGTCGTCGCAGGTAAGCACCAGTGTTTCGGTAGAGCCCCGTGACTCACTCGATATCTGAACGGCGCGTCTAACGGGACATATATTTGAGAAATGGGCTGATCCGTTGGGAATGCTCACCTTTTATCCAATGGGTTCAATTTGAAAAGATATTCCAAGATCTGTGGGGCCTGATAACGGCTTAATTGTGTGAGCAAGGGATTCACAGCGACGTACCTTTCCGCAGTCAATGTGAAGCATGATGTCGCAACCATCCGCTGGAGACAGACACTCTAACTTTCGTCAGCAAGAAATCGTTTGATAAGCTCTATGTGCGAACTTGAGTTGGCCGGTACTACTTGTCGTAGGATGTCTTGAAACGCAATTTCTCGAGCGACGATCCCCGATAGCTTTGAACCTTGCTTGCGATGGGTGCAGTGAGCCACCAGTACCATACCCCGTCGGATGCTGTTTTGATCAGTCATTGATTCGACGGAGATATTTGGACTTACACGACAGGAGGTTGCAAATTTCGAACCAGAAGGCTGCTTTGCAGGACGGTCTCGGATGCTACTTCTGGTCCGACGGAGAGTTTGCAGGTAATGGATCTTTCAATGTCTGGATTCATAGCCACGGCTGCCTGCAGGGTCAAGGTGGGCTTATCGATGAGATAGATACGGACCGGTTATTTTGAGGACTTCTGGAAACATGCTGCAGCAATAGATTGAGCGTCAGCAACGATATGTGGACAATCCCCTCACTCGGCGAACCGATTCACCCCGTCAATGAAATTTGCTGGCATAGGTTAGAGTGAGCCCAGGGGTGATTCTCACGATGACCTGCATGTGTCATTAGCGTGAATTCTCCGAAGAAGATCGGCGTGAAGGCGGGAAGCTTAAATCTACTAAATTCGGCGCTCGTAGCGGAATAAACGAGCAGGAAGTCGAGTTCCAGTTCTTGGACCTCGATGGAGGATTTGCAAAGGTAAAGCCAGATTCTTTGAGGGGAATACGAGAGCATTTGTCCACTAGCAGCATGTTCACTTAGGAATGGGGTGGGCGCTTGAATCAAATGGGACGTTTCACTCAGCGTTCCGATTCAACACTCCAAAATATTGCATTCAGTGCAACCTTCCGCCTGGGTGCACTCTGAGCGCGCTAACACGGATATCTGGAGGCTATATATGATTTTACTTTTGGAATAAGTAATCCGAGGCAATGCGTCCTCGTGGCGACTTTTGGGCGACTTTCTTCTTGCGACTTTCTCTAAGCAGTGAGTCGCTGCTCCGCGTTGGAACGCCCACTGTTTCTTTTCTTCTTCTTCTTTCAATTCAGCACTCTAACTCCCCCTTCGGTCTGCGATTACCAGCCTTCACAAGCCTCTTGCCACGGAACGCATTACATGTAATTTACGTTTAAGTCGAGCCTTCTATTCCCGCTGTGACAACCCTCGAATCGTTCCATATGCCGTTGAAGATTGCAATTGTCAAACATTCAACGCCTCTTCCATGCCATGCATGATCAGCCGCGAGATTTTCTGCAGCATCCCCGCGCAGAGATAGAGCCACTCCAGAGGAAACAGCACAACTGCCTCGTCGCAGCACCCGTTAGGTGGCGGCGGCGGCCAGCAAGGCATCTGCTCCCGCGGCCTCGATCCCTGGGCACGCCCTCCCCACCGTTCCGGAAGCATACGACCGACAAGGCCCCCTCCCCGAGCCGGATCCCAAGAATTCGTTTTCCGAAAGCACGACGCCGAGCTGCACGCTTGCCTCCGCGAACACGCTGAAGAAGTCATTGAACGTCCATCTCCCGGACCACAGTAACAAGGGTGAACGAAACCAAGCCCGACTATTGGGCGGGAACGATAGAGGGGGACATATATGTCATGCGGGCCCGGTCTCGGAAATAGGATTAGATGGTCCAACTCGGATCGTACTTAAAATATTGGTTACAATGGTTAGTGACGGTTACACACATATGTACATGCTTCTATGCCAATGCTTTTTTTCTCTGTGTTAGCTGCGCGGCGAGCATTCCGTTGAATTTTACACCGTAGTTGAGAGATGAGTTGTGCACTGTGGTGCACCAATTGGTTCCCATTCGCAAGTCAACGGAAGTGCGTCGCCAAATATTCTTGTACCACCTTGACTGCATCGTGGCCAGCTATAAAAGCCTGCATTTCGGGCGCTGAGGGGTCACGTACGATCAGGTGCGTTGAGATACGGGTCGAAAAGGAGCACAAACACCCAGCATACAGTCCGCGCTTCTCCGGGACCGTAACCTGCTCCATAGATTCCGTGAGCACGAACTCGGCGCGCGCCTTGCGGAGGGTCTGATATGCCTCCAACCGGCGCGGCACCTGCTCCTTCGTTGTTCCGCGGGGAATCAAACAAGCGAGCGTCACCGCGTCTTCAATGGCCATGGCGGCGCCCTGGCCGAGGGTCGGAAACATGGCGTGCGCCGCGTCCCCGATGAGCGTGACGCAGCCCCGGATCCAGGTCGGCAGGAACGGAAGCGTGCGGATCTGCCACAGATGCACCGGCCCGTCTGCAAGCTCGAGCAGCCCTTTGAATTGCGGGTGGTAGTCCTCGAATGCACTGAGGAGCTGCTCTTTCGTCGCCAGCGTATTCCAACCTGCGACAGATACTGTATGTGTGTATCGGAACGGGGAATACGGGGAAAACTTACTGTACTCGTTCTGATCGCGCGGGTCGGGAATGTGCGCGACAATGTTGAACAGTGTATTGTCTCTGCACGGGTAGACCAATAGGTAACGGCCGCTTGCATCATTGGATCTTACTCCTCGGATGCCTGCTGGCCCAGAATACAGCCAATCCAACTCAGGGCGCCCCGCTACCTTCAATGCGTCGACCAGGCATCGGAAAGCGGCGCGCCCGTTAGCCGGGGCAATCTGCTCGTACCCAAGTACGCTGGTCCGGATCGTTGACTATCGGAGCCCAGTGAGTCAGATGGTAGTCTACGAGCGCGGACTAGGAGAAGTACTCGCATGAATTCCATCCGCTCCAATAATTACGTCTGCAGTGTGGACTTCCCCGCTCTTGAGCGTGAAGGTCCCCGCCGCGGGATCGCAGGAAAGCACCTCGCACTTGAGATGTACGGTTGCCGGGCGTCCGTGCCTCTCCGCCGTGGCTAGCCGTTTGAGCTCATCGTGCAGATCGGAACGATGACACAAGATGCCGTACTGCGGGTCGGACATCAATATATAAACCATATAGACGCAATGACTGACCCGTCCAAAGGCATTCTGCGGAGAGTGGCTAGCGTCGAATGTGCCTTCCCCCCCCTTGGAATCAAACCACGTCCTACAAGGTATATTTTTCAGTCCTTAAGGTGAGGTATAACCAGAACGACACACCCTCCAACTCCAAGATGATCGGCGCCCCGCAGGCTCTCCACGTTGACGTCGAGATGGCTCAGGACACGAAGGGAATTCGCCGACAAACCGATAGCCGCGCCAATTTCCTTGTTCATGGAGGACGACTCGAAGATCTGGGTGAGCAATTAGCACGGGGCGACACTAAGTGAATGTAATAAATAAGCCTTGCCCGGACTTCATGGCCTTCCATTCGCAGTGCCACGGCGGCAGCAAGACCCCCGATGCCCGCGCCGACGATGGCAATCCTCAGCGGTCTCAAGGTCGAATCGAGGCAGGTCATGGATGAGTGGGTAACAGAGGGAGAGTGATGACGATCCGATTCCGCGTTATTACCGAAGAGCTCGTATTCGAGCCGATTCCGGCGGACGCCTCCCACTTATTCGTATGCTATCCGGGAAGGACAACCGACCTATCTATGTGCGGCAATGCAGAAAATTGCCCGTGTTTCCGACCATGTCGGTTGTTTACTCGTCAATGAACAACGCGTCGATGATTGGCGCGCTGTGACCACTCTCTGCGATGAATAGACGTCGACAAGACGTCGACCACAGCCACGGCAGCAAGACGCGCGATTCCGACGCCCCAAGTCTGGTAAGAGCTGTAGACACTCAGAAGGCTGTCGTGTTTCCGTCGTGCCCTGAAAAGGTCTTCCGTTGAGCGAATGCCATGAAGGACTTTCGTGGTGCGGGGAACGGTAAGGCGAAAGAAAGGTGTGTAAGGAGCGATGTTTACGTATGTTATGTCCCCTTCACCCGCGTCATACGGAACATGCCGGTGATCGGATCAAACCGCGCCAACCGGGCGCATCAACTTGGCGCATCAAAAGATGATTCAACGGAGGTCTGAAATGTACATTGTGACGTGCTATGTACGGCGGGGACAATACAGGGCCGACACTTTATTTCAAGCTCTCTTACGCAGTGTAAGCAGCGATGGCAGGGTCGAAGGCTGCGGTGATGCTGCCCTGGACGGTGGTGGCCTCGGTGACGAGGTCGGCCTGGTTTTCGAGAGTCAGACATAGGGTTCACGGAAGGAGGCCAAGGTTCACATACCGGAGCGTTGGCAACGAGGGCGGCGGCGAACGCGACGGTGGAGGCCTTCAGGTTCGTGAGATCTTGGAGGATGAGTGCGGGAAGTCCGCCAATGGGCAGGGCAGCCTGCGGGAAATTAGACGATGAGATGGATAAAATGACGACGACGCACGAATGCGGGCTTCTTGATGACGATGTCGGTGAGCGCGTCTAAGATGGTGGGCTCGATCGCCTCGACGGAGGTGAGGATGGTGCGGCCGTCAGCCTCGTCGAGGGCACCGTTAGCCTATGCAGGGTTCAACGATCCGCTTTAACGGGGGATGCAGCGAGACTGACGGTGACGTCGGCCGTAGCGGTTTTCAGCGTAGTAATGAGAGTGGTTGCATCGGTGTGGATGGTCTGGGGTAATGAAATGAATTAGCGTCGTGCAACCGTTACGCTGCACCCCAAAGACATACCAGGGCATTGAGGAGAGATCCGCCGGTGAGGGGGTACGCCTCGATCGCGTTGTCGAGGGTGGTCACCTGGGTGCTAATCTTGGCGATGTCGGCTTCAACGACGGCAACGGTGCGCTTGACGCTGAGCGCAAGCCCAACGGCAGCGACCGAGAGGACGGTGAAGAAGCGGGAGATTTGAACCATTTTCGCGCGAAGATTTGCTTTCACTGAGGGACTGCCGTTTCAGCGAAAAGATCTCCCCTTTTATATGCGCGTAGGGTGAATACGAAAGCCGGTACCCGGACAAGGCCGCCTGCGCAATAAGTCAACAGTCGCCGAAATGATGAGGAATGGTGCAACAGTGGGTCACCCTGGATCACCTGCCGCCGTGAATCTGTCAAGAAGTCCGCGCTACCGCGACGACGGCAACCAAAACTCGTCTAGCGAGACACAAGACGTATTACTTCCTCGTGGTTTTCCCAGGCACATCAGCAGCCCAAGTGCACGGGGCAGCGAGGACACGTAGGATTATGTCCGGTTCTGTCTGGTTATTGACTGACCGCCCGTTCAGACATAAACACGTTTGAATCCTGGGGCCTGAAATGGCGAAATGCGGGGAATGCGGGGAATCTGGGGTAAGTATGTGGGGAAATGATGATCTTGTGATGGGAGCAAACGTTTCAGTGGAATGAGAATCACATGCTTTTTCAGGTTTCAGCAGCAAAAGCTCTTCCAGTGTCCGCGAAATCGGTAGAGCATTCGAGCGTGTCAAAGCTGAGATGGATGCAAAATGCGCCTGTTGCGAGGGGAGTGCCTTTGACACAACTGCGCAAGCTCTTGAAGTTGCGCGGCTGCCCGCGGAATCAAAAGGCGGCCGTGCATATATTCGGCTGTACCTTCAACAATGGATCAAGAAGTGGGCGCCGTGGCCTGGGCCATGATACTCGGAGCATCTCAAAGCAGAGGTTGAAGGCGACACAGCATTCAGTGACATGGACTAGTAGTCCAGGGACGCAACAAATCGGAACGGAATCAAAAAAAGTAACAACTGCGTGGGCGGTAATAAGCGTGTTTGCACCGTCCGAATTCAAGGCTCAATCTCGATCACGCATAGGCAGCCAAGGCCGCAGCGAACGCCTTCGCCAAGTCGGCCTCATTACCCTGGAGCTGCGTAGCCACACTCTGATGACGGTCCACGTTAGCAGTCGACTCTGTAGGGAAAACGAAGCACCTACGGGACACTTCTTGATCAAAGCGTTGATGTAGTTGTTGGTGTCGGGCTGGTATTCGCGAAGAGTGAGAGAAACTAGGGTAGTTGCGCCCGGGGTCTCTGGTAATTATGTTCAGGGGGATAATAACGCCCGGCGGGGAATGAGACTCACTGGCGAATACCAGCTTCTTGGCGATCAGCTGACCTAGCGAGTCGGTGATGGTGGGGGCGAAGGAGTTCAGGATTCCGTAGATCGCAAGGCATTCGGGCGCAGAGAGTTGGTCGGTGCTCTGCGAAAGGTGGTTAGACGCAAAAGCGAGATCAGGTTAGAGTAATCGGCACATACGGTGACCGTCCCGAGCCCCTCTTTGAGCGACGCGGACACTGCGCCAGCCTTGGGGGCGATGGCCTGTGCAATATTATTGTCGAGTTGCCTGATGGCCAAGAAGCGGACAGGCTTACCAGCACCTGGGCCGTAGTCGAGTCGGGGCCCAGCGCCTTACACGCGGAATCCAATGCCGTGAGCTGG
Source organism: Mycena rosella (assembly GCA_029378255.1). Taxonomy (NCBI): domain Eukaryota; kingdom Fungi; phylum Basidiomycota; class Agaricomycetes; order Agaricales; family Mycenaceae; genus Mycena; species Mycena rosella. The sequence continues at coordinate 167,981 of JARKIE010000145.1, read as the reverse complement.
GTGCCGAAGACCTTGAGGTCCGCTTGGATTTGGGTCGCCGTACGCTTGGTCGGCGTCGCGAGCCCGACGGCCAGAGCGGAGGAGATGAGCAAGATGCGGGAGATGGAGATAAACATCGTTGGAAGTAAGAGCAGCTGAGGTGAACGCTAACGATTCAAACGAACCCTACCCTTATATATTGTCCAGGGGAGAACCAGAATCCAAAGCGGCCAGCGAAAAGAGGAATCGCCTAACCGTTGCTTGAGCGATGTGGATGCCTTCGATTGTGATTTCGCAATACTCGCGCACCGAGAGCGGGTTGGCCAGTGCGTGACCGCAGAGCAGCTGCCCGTTTCTATTGTATGGGCGAGGCCATCCAAACCGAATTGAGGAAGAGCTGGTACAGAACGTGCGAGGGAAACGGCGCCATTGTGCGGACACACCAGAATGTTACATACAGCAAATACAACGCGGGCGCACCGGGGAGTACGGCGCATGGATGGGTACGGGATTCCGCACGAAACAGGAAATCGCGGAACTGAAGTTGAATTTATCGAGTGCGGGGAAGCGGGGGAATGGTCATGAGTGCAGCGCCGGAGATGAATGTGCCGGGCAACTTCGGGCAGGGTTTGGGGCTCGTACTTTGACTTTCCCGCACGTCAGGTGCCCCGGAGATTCAGAACCCAGGGACCTAGCCAATAATCACCGGTGGTGGGGGAAAAAGTCACCTGTTCGTGCGCGACGAAGAACCCCGACTAGCAGGATCAAAAGTTAGGGCAATTGGTGTCGACAAAGAGTATTCAATTTGGGCCGCTCGGTGCTGGTCTTATAGCCCGGGCTCGATTCGAACGAGCGTCCTGCAACAATCTTCGTGGCATTGAGTCGAACACTTTAAGCCGAGACCACTCCACAGATATTGTGTATTCCGCACCAAATACATTTGCGCAGCGCTCACCGCCTGCTGAACGCCAGCCACCGAAAGCCCTCGTAAGATCCTCGAATGACCATCTCTACTGCCGTCTCTTCGGCGGCGCAAACGCGTCCCTGCGATAGGATATACAATCGTGATTAATCCAGGTGCATACAGTACAGCGAGCGCAATAATTACTGAGCTTGGGCCTCGCTACTTCTCTTCGCGTTCAGCGCCCTCTCCAGCTCCTCGAGCGCGCTCAGCGTGGGGCTCTTCTTCTCGACGCCAGAACGCACGTTAGCAGAACACACCGCCTCGGTAATGTCGGCACTAGCCAACTTGGCTCGGAAAGCCGCGAGGGATTCGTTGTACGTCCCGAGCGACTCCTCGTACAAATCGTACACGCACACGGCGCAGCCCGACATACAGCATTCTGCCTCGGCGTCAGTAAATTACATCACATGGCAAGGTGGATAGCCCACCGTCCGATTCTGGTGCCTTTGGCCGCTGCGGAACCTCCAGGCCGCGGCAATACCGTGCGTCGGTGAATTGGGATGCAGGCGCCGCCGCACGATCGACAAAACCGCTCGCAACCTCGGAATCGCGCGCGCGGATGTCCCGCTGCAGCGCTTTCTTGCCCCGGAGAGACTGCTCGAGCAGGCGGTAGCGTAGTGAGAGGTTCTGCCCGCCACGCGTAGGGTTTTTCAGGCGCTGGATTGCGCTGGCGTTTAGGGTGAGGTGGGCTTAGAGTACTGGCATCGAGGCGGGACGTCGGAGTTGCGTCGGAGAAGAAAATAATAATTTGATGCCCAGCTACGTCATCGCACTCAAAATAAGGCACCACGCTCTCACTCTTAAGCGGCACTGCATGCGCGCCCGGGGAGCCGGTGAACGCGCGGGTAGTTTTGCGTACGCGAGGTGCGTGCCTTTGTCCTTTTGCTCCAAACTTTTGACTTCTGACTTACGCTCCGCTGACCTTTTTTTTTTCGAGTTTTGCGCTGGCTTAGAAGCTCAGTCTCGCTCTCACGAGGCGCCGCGCGCGTCTGCGGAGAATGCAGCTCAATTTCGCGCTTCCAGCTCAGTTGTTCCTTCCCGGCCGCCGCTGCGCCCCGGCGGTGTGCGATGTCGTGCGATATGCGCTCCGCTCGGGCTCCCAAGCGCCACCGTTCGACTGCAGGGCCGCGCGGCTGCAACAACCGCCTCGACCTCGTGATCAGCAACCCAACGCAGGTGCGTGCCATCCTTTCCCCCAGCGTCTGACTTGCGACTTGTGACCTGCAGGATCACTTCGCGGAGGCAGTGGCACCACATCTACATCCGCCCGCGCCGCATGCCGCACGTGCAGGGACGCCCGCGAATGCGCGGAGAGTTGTGCGCGGGCGGCTCGCGGCTCGTGATGCAGATGCGCAGTCGCATCGTGGCGTCGTGTGCGCGCCCATCCTCTATACGAAACACGACAGCACGGCACATTCACTCAATGTGCCACCTTTGGTTCAGAATGTGTCGGGTTTGATTCTAAATTTGAACTGCCATTAACCGTTCTTTAATGAAATGCTCCTCGTTCATATGCGACTGTTGTGGTTTCATCCCCATGTAGCCACCTCTCTTCTCTCCTCTGTCGTGCTTCACATGGTGTTGTCATATCCCATTTGTCCATCAGTACTCAGGGACTGTTCGAGTTCAATCATGGCAGGAGCCCGCACACATCCTATTCCTTCGAGGTCCCGCGGAAACCCAGCCCCATTCGGCTGTTCAACACCTGGTCCTCATTTGGGTTTCTCTCCTCATCCCAATAGGATTGTCCCCTTCCTCATCCCTCTCCAATTGCTCTCAATTTTCAACTTCCAGTGACCACCGGCAGCCGCCGGACGTGTCAAAATTCAACGGGGATTCCGGGGTTCGTGGTAAAGAAACGAGTGCCGTGCCCACATTCTTATGGAATTGCAGGCCTTGGATGATCTATAAAGCCCTCATAAACATTCGTGGAGGCAAAGGTAGAAAGGCACTAATTTTGATTTGTTGTTGTGCTTGTGCAATGCCGTAGCATGTGAGCAACAATGAGCAGCCATTAAAATGGAGATTTGAATAATGAATTATAAAGGCCCGCTGCTACTTGCAGTGGATGGGAGTGGGATGCAAATAGGCTGCAAATAGGCATTGTTCGTGACCAGCCAGAGGCAGTTGCTGAGATGAAGAATTAACCAGTAAATTTCGAAAGGCCCGCTGCTCCTCGCTGACCTATGGTCGCTCGTTGCAGTGGACGGGAGGGAGACATAATTCTCAAGGAGGATGCAGGAGAGCCTAAATGAAGTTCATGGGGACAAAAGAACAGATGCCTATCATCAGTTTCGAACCTACACGATAAACAGCGGTATCATTACTTAACTCAAACACAGCCACCACAATAAATGAACGAACTTTAAAGGACAGCCACTAAAATCTGTTCAGCACTGCCACTAATGAGACTAGCACTGCCACTAAATCTACTACACGAATAGATCTGGGACACTTTTCAACTAGGTCTCCAAAAGCTCATGTTGATTGATTATAAATGATTACATAAGTACTCATGAAGAGCAATTTTGATCTGGTACCTTCGCCAGCCGATATTTAGCTCATTTCTGAGCTGATGGCTTTGGGAGTGGGTGCGTTATAAAGGTATTAAGCAGGGCTATCAGTACGTAGTCTTCTTTATAGGACAAACAATAAAACTAACAGTGCCAAAATTCACCATGTTTGGTTCCAACCACGACTTGAGTGTATGATTACTCGGTCAAATCCGATCCGATCGGGGAGCTCTTCGGTTTGTACCAAGGACATAATGGAGGCATAAGCCAGGTAACCATAAGATTTTGGCCATGCCTCCAAATGGGTGCTCACCAGTACATTCCCCATAGTAATGGATGGGTGCCTGTCCCAACATATGTATCGCCACTGCGACACAATGCGTTCAGCAGCCTATACCAGACCACCGGTGAGTGATGTATCACTGGCCTCTGATTAGAGACGTGCAATGATACATCACACCCAACCTGGCTTTTCTAAATTCTGCTACGACCACCAGCCATCCCAGCATGAAGGAACTTGCTTGGAGAATGTTGGCGCCCCCTTCTATGATGTCCTGCCGCTCGATGAACCGTCCAAATTCACGTACCAAGCCACGAAACTCTGAGGCACATCTTGCCGCTACTTGCCCACTACTGGCCGGGAAAAACCCCAGCAGGGCTGCCCTCATCCCAGAATTGATTCTAAGATGGAAGCTTTTGCTGCACCTGATCATAGGTGCCATGAATGGGGACCAATCCATATTTTCCATGGATTAGACTGTGCACCGAAAAATTAGCCATTACCGCGAGGCGGAGTGGAGTGGGGGGACGGGGGAAGTGCCAGGGTGAGCCGGGTTGATCTAGTGCGCCTCTACGCCAGCGGATGGGTCCTAAGCATGTGCCGGCTATGAATTTTCAATTTTGGCTCACAACACTAACTATGTCACTTATTTCCCTCTAGGTACTCCGTCGGCATTGTTTAGCCAGACCCTGTGCTGGTATCTATCTCTATCCGGCCGCTGCAGTGCGCAAACATGCACACTCTGTTTACAGGCCACGATTGTTTCCCGATTCGGTAGCTCGTGGGTACTGCCGTACTGCACTGGCACGGTCATTTATCCAGCGCATGATAGCAGGTGCCTATAGTTCTCGGGTGCCTTGATTCACATGGCTCCGACGACCGAAAAGTGCCAGCATCTTCAATTGTGGTAAAACGCACAAGAGCTGGCACATGCAGTAGGAGCCCACAATACCGTGCCCTGCAGATGTCAGCATACCCTGGTAAGTGCCGAGCACTTTGTCGCATGTGAACTGACACATGCACGGCATACAGGGAACACACAGGCAGTTGAAATCACTGCCGGAGAGCTCCTCTTCCTCCATCGCCACTAGCCCACGACTGATGGCGAAAAGCCGCGATTGGGAGGAGAGTAGCATGCATAGGAGACCAACAAGGAGCACATGGGGGCGGAAACGGAGCAGATTTTGTGCCGGTAATGTATTGGTGATTCTCGGATTAAATGTGAATATAGCGGGCCATTGAAACACATTCTGTTCCATCAGACCACGTGAATGGCATTGCATTCAACACTGCTGCCCAACCTAATTTTTCGTGGTGATCGGCATCACACTCGAAAATAGGGCTGCTCGTTGTTGATGGCAGTGTCGAGAGCTCGAGTTCATCGTTCCATCAAATCACATGTGTTTGTCAGCCCGCTCTATTGATGGTGCTTCCCGAAGCAGCTGTGCAAGCGACACTCGTCATCTCTGGGCACAGGTAAGCCCAGTAGGGAAGACATCTGAGCTGATACATCATGCATATCTCTGAGGGAGAGTCAATGGATGTGGTTTACTGTACTATTCAGACCAAGTGTTTACGTAACGCGTAACACGTAACCGTAACACTGGGCAAATGAACACCTAATTTTTTGAAGTCCTAAATAGGCTTAAAAGCACTTTAACAAATACTAAAAAAATTGCACTAGATGTGGTGAATCACCGCAAATGTAATCTAATGTAATCTAATGCTCCTCCCAAAGTGAGCCTTGATAGCGTGTCGTCACCGTCTTTTTATGCTGGCCTTGCCCAATCCAGTCAGATGTTTTGAAGGGAGTTTTTAGGCTCATTGGAAGTACTAGTAAAATGAGGTGGGGCGAAGAGAGATTTTCAAAAATCAAGGATATTGTTCATGTATCCTATGCAAAAAAGCTTAAAAGACAGTGCACACCACTACGGTGCACGTGCCTCACCAGTTCTTGGCCTGATCGCCGCTGAGTTAAATCACATCGGCTGCTCAGCGAACCTAACAATTTCTGTCATAAGTGACTATTAAAGTCACCCGTCCTCCGCCGTGGAGGTCCCTGCTGTTCCGAGTGACCATAGTCGACCCGCCAATAAATTGTGTTGTAACCGTCACCTTCTTTCCCTCCATATAGGTGTTGGGAACAAAATGAACACTTTTGGAGACCATCACAGCTCGGGTGGCTATCTGAACACCTGAGAAACAGTTGGCATAACACATAACATAGTGTGAACACTTGGTCTGAATAGTACAGTAGAAGAGGGTGATTGTCATGCATGTAATGATGTGATGTTTCCGCTCAGGAGAGTTAGCAACACAAAGAATGGTATTGTTCAACCAAACCCGGCACTGTGTGAAAATTCTGAACACGCAGAACTACTAAGTTTGTGATCGCCGATCCAATAGCGAATTCAATTTCGATGATTTCGGATATTCACTTTTTGTTAGGAACAAGAAGAACAGCATCGTTGGACTGAACCAGGGCTCATATTGAGATTCTAAGCAGACAGAAGGTCTTATATTTCAGTTGTGCACCCAGCTGTAAATGTGAATATTGTTGATGTTTGCTGGTTAAGAACACCACCAATCGGACTCCTGACCGCACCTAAAGGCTTAGTTCAAACATCCAAACTCGTAAATCATGTATACGGAACCATGTGAACAACATATTGTCGACAATCCGCGAAAATACAGGTGAAATTTTTGAGAGTCATAATTTCTCCAAGTTCGAAACTGGCCCAAACACTAGTATACGGGTTTAGGAGCATTCCGTGCAGTTGTTTGTGCCACTTTTTTCTCCTTCTCCGAGGATGATCTGGAAGAATGAAAATAGTGTACCTCAACATGTTTGCCCATATACGAAGAGTAGGGAGGGTCTAAATTCCTTCTATTTCCTCAATTTGCTGTCATGATCATCGGTTTCAAATACCATCAATTCATGGCATTGTGGAGGATATTTGTAGTGGAATTTTGGGCCAAGGATACTGAGTTGAGTACTTCGGAATAAGATCTTCGTTCTAATCGGATGGTTCAACTGAACCACGGGGAATCCGAAGGGTACACTGGGTTGACATTGATCACTGAGTGGATGCAAGATTACACCGAGGACTGTCAACATCAGGGCAGCGACGATTTTGAAAGTCCGGTCACTCAAGACATACTCTTCGATGCAGATTGCCATGATACAATGCTCCGGAAAAAAATTGGGGCCCGGTTGAACATATTCCAAGGGGCCTTGCATTTTACCGAGCTCAGGGTGCAGTGCGGCAAGGGAGGGTAGTTCAAATGATTGGAATCTTCTCAAATGGAGGCAGATACACATCGTTCAGTCAATATGCAGCAGGTAGGCTCCCGGGACTGGAGGAGGGCGGATCGAGTGCACGGGGGTCAAACCGAGGGTTGCTGATGGAAGCCGTGGGGAAGAGCGGCCTGGGACATGGTGCAGGGCGGTGGTGGCGTATGGCCATAGCAGGAAACACTAAATCTCTGAGGGTGAGCCAATACAGAGCGAGGGCGGGAGCAGGGACACGGATTGGGCACACGATTGGACGCACTGAATGCGGCTGGATGGAGCCGAAGGCGAAGGTTGCAATATGCAGTTGGAAAATATTTACACAGGGGAGGGGGGGGGGGGGGGTTTGAGACAATTGCTCATTGCTGAACCTTTAGGTTTGGCTACCCTGGAGAACTTGGATTTTGGCCATTTTTGCTACAAGTACAAATAGAGATTGGTCATGTAATATTAGTCATCACATTTAACAACGAATGCAACAAATTGATTAGAACTATCTACACACGCAGTGTCAACCTTCTGCATCAGCTCTTGGATAACAGGAAACCATGACCGGGTTGTGGCAAGACGAGACTTGAAGGAAGATTGTCGGCGCTGTATGATGTTGTCCATGACAAATATGAAAGATTTGTGATGAAGAGATAGAGGGTCGGCGCTATGCTATCTCTGCAGAGGTTGACTTCAAAGCATACAAGAACACCAATCCGGACGCACCTTATCCTCATTGAGTCACTCTCAAACCTGTGACAGCCCAGATTCACTTTCGCCTCCCGAATTCCGAGACAATTTACAATGCGACCCGCTCTCAGCTTCCCCTCATCCCCGCCTTCGCTTTCACCTCCCACAACGCCCAAGGTCGCTCACTCGATGTCTGCTGCATAGATCTTGCCAGCTGCACAACGATTCAGTGTGCATATGTCATGCTTTCGCGGGTGCGGCGTCTCGAGGGTCTATGCATACTGCGTCCTTTCGGGCTACAGCGCATCCGAAATTATATCTCAGAAGAGCTGCGAATGGAGCTCAAGCGCACCGAACTCAAGGCTGAAATAACTAAGGCCTACTCTCGCGAGTGGTTGTCGTGGTTCTACGACATGGTACCTGAAGGTCAGGTCAACCTGTTGACCCAGAGGGGATTGGAATCTGATTTCGATGTCGACGCGGACGGACTTCAGGTAAGTTACTCTTCATCTTATTTCCACGATGAATTAACAACCATCTAGGGACTCTGCTGAGCTGTTAGCCCGCGAACGAATACCGGCTCGCCGGATAATATTTCGACTCACGCTCTCGTGCAGGGATCCATTGTCGCACACGCTAGCACGCCAGACGCGAAATTGAACATGGATCAAACACATACACCACCACACATTCGATTCACGTGTCACGCGCTCGGTCGGATCTACACTCTCTGCCGCTCTACCTTCGCCACCACTACACGACGCAGCCCATGTTCACCCCCATTTACTCTCGCTTGACAGCCTCCGGATGCCAGTCAGGGAACTGAGGAACACTCACACACTCTAGAATTGGATTTCAGATCCTTATGTATCATGAATGAAGTCAATCACCTTGTGACTGCCACTTCAACTCGCACATTCAAACAAGAGGGAGCAGACACGAAGGTAGATTGTATTAGAATGCGGGGAGAAGTCGGCTTTACAAAGCCAGACTGCTGGGTGCGAGGCCGATGGGAGAGTGAGGAAGACCCCCAACGGCCCTGCAATACAATCTATCTACGCATTCTGCTACATGGAGATTAGCTAGAAAAAGAAAAAGGAGAGGGTGGGTGGGCGAAAAAGCGAGTTGTTGTTGAACGAGCGAGGTCGAGTTGTGGGATGATGGCGGTTGAGAAGAAGAAGGACAGGACACCGCCACATCCTTCCGGGGGTCACAAGACCACGCACCGTCTACGCAAGCTACTACTAAGCTACTCCGGTGCTCCCATCAATCACCAATGCCGAGTTGTCCGATTTTTGAAAACTACAGTGGCTAACCTCCCAGCGAAACGCCACGAGCAAGCGAAACACTACGTTGTTTATATACTTAAAGGCTTCTGACAGCTCCGAAATTTTGTGAGGTGAACATCCTCGCTATAAAACTCCCATCCGCAAAAGGAATTGAGTCAAACGGCCCTGTGGCGCACTCAGGATATAATTTTGTTTGCGCCGTTATTTGGCCCATTTTCCCGGAAATTCATGAGCATTGGTGCATCATCGCATCGCCCGTTGTTGGCTCTTCAACATGTTGCACGAGGGGTTTCAGGGGGCTGGGACACCGAATATCACCATTCGGCAGCTTCAATCCGCCCTGTTGAGGCTCCGGCAAGTATTTTCTAGTGTTTCGCTCGCTCGTTATTTGGCCAAATTTGGCCTCTTGGACAAAGCACGCTCGTTCTCCACCAAAATCCCATCGAATCACAGACTTCTTTATAGCAACAGGTAGGCCGGAAGCAGGCCTATCATCCCAGATAAAGATCCTGACCAATCATGGTCTACACAACAGTAGCAAGCACCGCCTTTCTTGAGCGTTTCGCTAGGGGGTTTGTCACTGTACCTAAAGGTTCAGCTCCCACCTCGAAGATGCATAATCCATGTCATTTATATAGTCCATAAACCAACAGGGGAAGTGCAAGCAAATCGGGGCGGGTGACCGGGACGGGCGGGCCGGGCGCAATCAATGTGCGATCAGAGTGATCAGTCTCCGGAGGGTCAGCCGGTGATGGGATCCGAAGGCATGCCGAACCGCCAGCTCGTGATGTTGAGGATGGTCAACAGATGCAAATGCAGGCGCGCCCGCCAAAATGACGACGAATGTGCCGTCCATTCTGCATGCAGGAGCCCAACAGGAGCCACAATTACGGTGCAGTGCTGCACAGGGAAGCTTCTGCAACTGTAATGAATAGTGTTACCTACTGACATCTGCAACCAGCAGACCCCAAAAAATTGGGCAGGCGCGGGCCGCACGCCCGACAACGGTAGCACAGCCACACACCCGGACGACACCGCCGCCGTCCAAATAACCGCGCGGAGGGTCATCCAAATGCGGAAGGGATTTCCGCATTTGGGTTGGCCAGTAAGACGATGTATCACGCACATCTCTAGTTAGACCGTATGATGTATCATTGCATATCTCTAACCACAACACCATAATATATCAAAAGTACACTATCCACTGTGGCCTACTAAGCCTTTGGCTAGCAGTTGGGAGCTGTGGCTATCTATAGGCCAGCCACGGCTATGCCGGTAATCAGGGGCACATAGCCACACCCTGATTAGGTGTTGTAAGCCCACGGCCTGCCGACATAGCTGCACCCTGTCAGACTCTTGGTAGCCGACCTCGCCATCCCGCCAGTACCTTGCCGCTGTAGCCGCAGGATAGTTCGCGCACACCCGTATCTTATAGAAGTACTGAACTCGTATAATGCCGCCCCGCGGTCGCCACCCTTGCGCCGCCGGGCTTCTTCCAAATTATCACAATTAGGCTTTCTCTGCTGATCTTGTGCCGCTCCTTGCCTTGTACTTATCCACCATGGGCACAACTGTATCAAGTGGGGGACTGGCTATGATGGTTAAGAAGCGGCAGCGCAAGCTAGCCACAGCTAGCCAGGTAGCAGGGGGACAGGTGTGAGGAGTTGCGTCTAGCTGGCGTGAGCTGTCGGCCAGCTGTCCGGAGCTAGCCACACGTGGCTCGGCTAACTAGCCGAATGGCCTTCGGCTATCTCTCTGAACGCAGTGACAGTATTCAAGGTGTCACATTAACATGCCATGGACATGACTTTCTGGAACACCTAGATACAAGTAAATTGAGCCAGGTATGAGCGAGAAATGACTGGATTATGTTCTGGTTCAAAACAAACAGTCGGAACTTTGGGGCACCTATATTTTGTGTTGAGAATTGAGCGAGGAACGAGCCCGGCAAACAGCTGGATCAAATTGCTCCGATCTGATCAAATTCGATCTAGTGCCATTAGAGATGCAAACAGCCACGTGCCACAATGAGCTACATTTCACCAACTACTGTACGCTCTACGCAGACTTTTTGCTACGCAAGCCTCGCGCGACCATGACAATGACCGACTATCACTGCATTCAGCGGGCCGATAGCCGAAGCCACGTGGAGCTTCTGCTAGGTCTGGCGAGGTCCGGGCGATCTCTGGTCTATGCCTCGGCTAAACGGCTCCACGCGGCAAATATAGCCAGATGCTGCGAGCTGATGCCTTCGTCGCTTAGCCGCACTGCCTCGAGCTCCAAGAGGTGATTGATCTCTGGATCATGGACTCCTTCCCACGACCCCCCCCCCCAGAAAAGGTAATGATTATCAAGTTGATCAACGGCTTGTCAACGGCCGTCAGTACTTATTGGCATTGAAGTTATTGCATCGCCGCGCCACTCGACTGAGACGCGTCCTCCGCTCGCATCACGCTCATCATAGCCTCAACCATTGCAACAAGAGTATGGGACACTAGCACTGCACATAGTCTGTCCAATAAATTTAATGCAATTACTTCTGCACATAATTATTTCACTAATACTTTGGGCGATGGAGGAGAAGGGTGACCGGAGGGCAGGACATGAGGTTATCTATCCCAGAGGGTGTTCAATCCCCAGTACTAGCGAAGACAATGAGCGAAGAGCGGTTAGCGCTGAAAACAGATGCCGAGTGTCGCCGGGTGATTGATGGGGTTGACATCAGAGTCCAAGATCCAGAGATCAATCACCTCTTGTCGAGCTCGCTGCTCAGGCCTCGCCTGACCTCGCCACATCAGCTGCCAGACCGCCGCCTGCCGCCCACTTTCCGGCTCAATCCCGCTTTGCCTGAACCCTACAAATGGCCAACTCGCGTGTTGGGCTTAATTATTCTAAGTACCTTGATATGAATACATCTTTGTTAAGCTTTTTAAATTTTGCACCGCCGATCCTCTTCTAAGTTTGGCCTCAGGCTGCCCTGAGGAGCCCGACACATTTTTCTTTCTCTCCTGCCCAATGCCAGACAATATCATTTCATGTTACAGAGGCAATAGAGCCAGGCAGCTGATCTAAGCAGGGAGTGAGAAAAGGGGGGAGACGGTGCCGAGCCCTGCCATCTACACGCAGGGGCGGTCAGATCCAGTCGAAGTGTGGCGAGCCGTGTGGAGCCGTGTGAAGCCGTGTGGAGCCGCCTAGCCAGACATAGCTACAGGTGACTGATGTGACCTAGCCGCACTTTGCGGCCAGGTCCGGCGAGGCCGGGCTTCGGCTATCAGGGCCCTGAACGCAGTGTATGCCGAGGAGAACACCGTGGAATACTTTGCCGGACTCATCGGAGAAGCAATGCCGAATGAGGCACAATGCGCACGGCAAAAGCGGCCCTACTCTGTACTTTATGTTCGGTGCAGCCGGGATATACCGACTGACCATACCATGCAGATCAACCTCGCTAGTTGGCACATCCGGGCCAAAATTTGTCATGCATGTAGGTTTTACCCGAATAGCGGTTATTCACTCCTATACAATGCTATTGAGGGATACATGTGGTTTACTCGGGGTAGATCCATGTACGACATCTCCACCGTAAGTCTCCGTGGAGCCATGGATCAATTTATTTATGACTGACAAGCCTTTTGCCTCCGCGTATAGATCTCCTGCTAATCCCCAGGTCCCAGACCACACGTGCCGTTATGGGTATTTGAGCGCTGCAAACAAGCGATGTGGGTGGTCTGCTTCATGTTTTCAGATATGGGTCCTTGTCCTCGACAAGGATCATCCTTTTCTACCATATATTTTGTGGGTTACTTGGTGGGCATCAGTGTTTTTTTGCCTGACAAAACCGGTGATACCGGGTGCTTCACCGCCATCGGTGGGGAAAATTGCCGGAGGCAGGTATACCTTATGGCTACAGTTACGATCTCATAAAAATGCACTACAAATTGACGTTCTTGATCGCATTGGGTCGGGTCAGAGTGCTGTTAATGACTCAGATTCCACTACAGGCGGCTAGTCGATCATCAGTCGTCTGTCGTGTGTAATGTGGGAGTGACATTGTGCATGGGCATTCAATCGGCCGCAGAATGCGTTGCCCGAGAACAAAATGACACATCCCAGTACGAGTCCGTTTACTGCTTTGTTTCTGAGTACCGTCTGCCAAACCCCGGGTTATAGTATCTACGTTCACGGCGCTTGAGTTGTGCGTGATGGGACCTTCCACCCACTTTATTTCTGGTTGCTTTATTTCGGGTGTACGTGATGTTCCTATAAAGCCACGGCTCTCCACTGCCCTTGTCAGGTTATGCGCATGAACGACTGGCCCACCGTACCTTATTACCCCCATAATCCTTCGACGATGAGCAGGGATGGGGACACATGGCCCCCTCTCCCCAGAGCACCGGACACTATTATTCAGGTGCTGCACTCGATCCTGGAGACACGGAGGAAATGGAAGACATCAGCCAGTGGCGAGGCTGTCTGGTCGTTCAACCTGGAAGCTGCTCTTCTTGAAGGTACACACCACTCTTAATTATTCGCGTCACCTCGAATAACGCAACCTAGCAGGGCTAGCACAATATCAGCCGGATGTGTGCAAAGATACCGTATTGCTCGGTCGCTTCCCTGGACGCAACCAATTTCTCTCGGAATACATTTGGAGAAAAACCGGTCAACGAAGAACGCCGAAACAAGTGGGGAGCCGTCTCCAGCAGTTGCGCGAATCGTCTGTGGGACAGCAGCGTACGTGTCGGAGCACTCCGATTGAACTGAAATTCTTCTAACAGAATTACTTCACAGTTACACAGCTCTTGTATCCGGCTCCGACACCCAGCGGCTCGTCCAACCACCATGGACCTCCCCTCGGAAGCGAGAGATTATCTTCGGGCACGCCGCATCTCATGATTTACATCGACATTCTTTCCCCCGATGATGCATATGTTCGCCAACAGCTTGATGAGGTGCCATGCAGGCCATGGGTAGAGAGCCAGAACGTCATACACGTATCTCACTACCCGCGCCGGCTGGCCTGCGTCGATCCTACAGTGGCCTTCGTGTCCCACTCAGCTATATTTGCCCAGTCTACATTCACAGTGTGGACTGATAACATTGTGCACACCGAAACAACTGGGCCGTTGAGATCCCTCATCGACGCCGGGCCCTTGCCGGATCCAACCTGCTTCCTCTATCGAACGGCCTTGGTCCCAGGATACTGGAAAACGATAGTGGAAAGCCCCGGTGTGTTCTGCGATCTCCAACATGAAGCACATAGGTCTCACGCGCATGATGCAGATCCCTCCCGCTACACGATCATCCACCAAGTCAGCCCGATTGAAGATCCTGCTCCTATTTTTTCCGCAACATACTGTTTCCGATATGTGGAGCCGTAAGTGCTGTCTCACCCAAGACAAACCACTCACTCGGCATAACTAGTTTCCAGCCTAGATTTCCGCAGTATGACTGAATGGACCGGATAAATTGTGGACTGAGTTCCACCTCTTTGTCATACCACCGTTCCGGACAAACCGGGAACTCGGACATTAAAATATTTCCCGGCCGTTACCTGACCTTTTTGAGAGATATTTGCTTCCACATACTCATACAGATGTGTTCTATGGTTTCCAGCCAAAAAGTCCAGCAATTTGGCTAGTGTCAGGCTTGCTTTACATTTTGCCTTTTTCTCCCTATCGTTGGCCGATAGATGATCTTACAAACTTGAAAATGAACTCTGGCAATGAGGTAGCACTGGAAAGTGACCATAATATTTTTTAGGTCCATTGCTTGTCTATAGCCATCACACCATACCAACAATGGGCTCTGCCATAGCGAAATTGAGGTCATTTGCATCGGAAAAAAATAAAATTGTCTTACTACTCCAGCAGGTACTCCTTGAAGGGAGTAATTATTTAGGAGGTACAATGGATGCAGGGGAACCTGCCTATCAACTTTCGAGGTCCTGCGCCAGAAGATGCCCCCGGCATGAGGTCGGCAATCAGGAAAGTGTTGCATCACCGAGTACTCGGGCACTCGGACCTGACGGATAAAATGATCTCGTTTGGCAACAAGTGGACTGTTTTGCATGAACTAAAATGGTACACCCACTGAAAAGATGGATCCGAATTTGATTGTATACTCAGATTGTCCTCAGCCCCCAAGGACTAAAACGTTTTCTACGAAATATCGTTAACTGTCCGGAATCCCGGTCAACTATAATAGTCTACAGTATGTTGGTACACATCATTTTCCACTCCGTAAGCTAGACATGCGGAATGCATCATAATATACTGTCAATGACTCGGCGCCGCGCCAATTGCACGGCCTCATGAACTGAACTGCTTCGTTCACTTTGGGGATCCCTCTCGATGCTGGCATTATGTGTTTTCAGTCGGGGACATGATTCGGGCCTCAGCATATGGAGCATCTCACCATCAAATGTTAAACGTCAGAAATGGTGCCTAAATATATGATATGTGACTTCCAGAAGTCTACTAGGCAGTCATCGCGGCAAACTCCATATAATGCTCGTATTTTGCAGCATCTCACCCTGACCCTACGTCGGCTGCGGCGCGCGAGGCGCCGGCGCTCTGAGTTGTTCCCTGATAAACGCGGGAAGTGGCAACAGATCATAGCGCAAAAGCGCCCGTGGGCCCAGGCTGTCCACCTGCCCAGTCCCACGCCTCGCTTGCGGGCGGCGGCCGGTCATTGATGCCTGCTCACTGTGCGCGCATTCATCGCTCGAAGCGGCTGATCTTTGCGCTCTTCATGTTCGTTGCCCCGCCGCACATCTGTCCGTTTCCATCCACGCATGCACCGCTCGCGCAGGGAAGCAAGCAAGCAAGCACTGGCTGAGCCCTGGCATGAAAGTTGACAGCGGAGTGTAGTTGGTGTAGAGCACAGGACATATGGTTACCCTCAAAAGATCAGGGAATGAACAGAAACTGCTTGTGAAGGGATTCTGAAGGAAACCCAGGTGTGATTGTAACAGATGCAAATAACCTGCCAAATTGGGTGTGCAGGATCAAAAATGCACGCGTGTTTGTCAGGCGCCCACCTATGTTGGAAATACAAGCTTGGCCATGCGGTTCATTACCTTGGCACCATGTGGTCTTTTATCTGTTGCTATGCTTCCACACTATTTTTTGATATCTTGACTCACATATTTCACATCCCTAGTGTTCTCTTATCTATATTTCATATTCCTTATCTTCTGCCTACATATAAAAGCTAGAGTACTTGTGGTAGTTGCCTCACTGGTTTGCCTCGCAATTACCTCTTGCTTGCAAACTCCCCTTCTGAGCAAATTCTACAACCTACACGTCGCCTTGGTCGGCAGGTGACGTGCGGGTGGGGTGGTAGACCGACAAACACAATGTCTGGACATGGTTATGGCCTGACAAAGGCAACGTCCGGGCCCGACAAAGGCAGCGTGCTGGCGTGGCAGCGTGCCGACAAAGGCACTACTATTGGCAACCAGGTACTTGGCCACCTAAGCCATGATCCATATCTCTAGACACCAGCAAGCGACCTACGGGGAATTTTACTGTTGGAGGATGTTGGCAAGGATGTTGTGAATGAAATGTGAGCACCGATCGAGATTATGTGATGTTGTGATGGCTCGGCGAATATTTTCCGGCGGCAAGTCCGAATAGTGATGTTTTGGCTTTGGTACCAAAGTTAAAGCCAAGCCAAAATTTTGGCCTGAGTTGGCTTTTGGCCAGCTTCATGATTGCTCAGGCCAAAGCCAAGCCAAAAAGCCGCAGCTCCTGAAGTACCTTCTACATTGGCTGTATGAACAAAATTCGATAACTTGAGAGGGCCCAGAAAATATGAGGTGCATTACTAGTGGCCATGATCAGGCTCCATGCCCTACGGAATCGCCATATGTGGACCCAAACTTCTCAACTTCCGGTTGCTGAATCGAATGTAATTTTTTCAAGCTTGGATTTGCTGTTCTCGAGTCTTCGTGGACTCAGAAACACCCAGCAACTTGTCCTTCTGTTACGGGGCTTCGTTGGAACACTTTTTGAACACTTTTCAGATTTGTTTTGGGTGGTTGAAGAATTCGCTGGAAAGCCGGGGCCCAGGCCAAAGCCAAGCCGGGCGAAGCCAAAGCCAAATGGTTTGGCTTGGCCTGGGATTTCACTGGGCCAAATCCATCCCAGGCTGGGCCAAAGCCTCAGCCTTCAGGCCAAGCCAAAGCCAAAACATCACTAAGTGCAAAAATGGCCAGAACGGGCTAGTTGGCCAGGCGTGGGAAAGTCCATCAAACGCCCATTCTCGTCACTCGCTGGCTTTCTTCCCGCTTCTTCATGCAAGAGCCAACACAAGATATTTATTCAAGGGATAAAAAAGCAACCTAGGATGCCGCTAACTCCTCGTTTGTGGCTCTCAGCAATGTATTCATGAGGAATTTACGCTTGGGGAGGCAGATGGGATCGTCCACATCACAGTGCGCACATCACAGTGCGCCAGGTAATCATACATCACCGCACAGTCGTTGACGGTCGACAGTGGTTCCCAGGTCACATCGCCGTCCGTCCACACCACCTGGAACTCCAGATTCCACCGGGCAGCCCAGCGATAACCGTTAATGGACTCAATTCCAGTCTCACCCTCGCGGCAGCGGTGGCGGCGGCGGCGAGCCAGCAGAGGGCGGCCGCAGCGAGAGGCCTGCGGAGGGTGCCAGCGCCAGCGGCAGGCCAGCACAGAGCGCGGAGGGCGGGGGCAGGGGCGCCGGTGACAAGCCAGCAGAGGGCGGCCGCGGCGAGAGGCCTGCGGAGGGCGCCGGTGGCGGCGGCAGGCCAGCACAGAGCGCGGAGGGCAGGGGCGGGGGCGCCGGTGGCAAGCCAGCAGAGGGAGGCGGCGGCGAGAAGTCCGCGGATGGTGGTGAGGAGTCGGTAGACAAGCATGAGGAACCGAAACGAGCAAAGGTGAGCCTGCTTGCATCGAATGCTTCGGCGTTCGCTAACCGCGGTAGACCTAGAAAGGAAAGAAGGCAAAGACGCAGCCAAAAACGGCAGCAGGTGCAAAGACGATGAAAGTGAGCCATATTCTAGGCTTTGGGATCTCCAGTTGCCGACTAACCTTTACAGAAGAAGCCGGGCGCAAAGGGCGCCGGGGGCGCTGAGGGGTCAGGGACCTCCGGGGGCGCGGGGAATGTTGGTGGGAAGCGCAAAGCGACGGTACGCTTCAGTAGTTTCAGGAGGGACAAGGTCGCTAACGTTTGTGGACAGGATACGCCTGAGGGCTTGCCTGATCCGAAGAGGCCGCGGACGGCCCCCGTAGAGGAGGGGGTGCGGCGTAGCGGGCGGGATAGAAACGCGAAGCCGCGGGCGCAGATTGGGCCTTCAGTGAATGCCGACGGCAAGCGTGTGAAGCCCAGCTGGGAGATGGTTCTTGAATGTGAGTTGTGCGATTCATATTCACGGAGCATTCTGACCATGTCTCAGAGTGTCTGCGTATCATTATATAAAATGAATACTCTTATTGCCTTCTTTGGGCGCTGCGCGCCGCGGTGAGGACATATTGTATGGGTGGAGGCAGTTTAATGCCAGGGTGTTAATCCGAGGAGTGGTTAACTGCGTGCCTGTTGAATCAGGTTAAAATCTCGGTTCAATTCAGGTTGGAACGACAATTAATCTTGGTTTAATAGTGCACTCAGTTGATCACTCGGGTTTAATCCGCGTTTAATCCCGGTTTAATCCCGGTTTAATCGGACTTTGTAGTTTATTCAATGTATGGTAGCTGGCGTTCGCTCGGTTCAATCCACGTTTAATCCAATGTTTAAACGGTGTTTAATGTATTTGTGAGAATCTACAGGCAGCGCTCGGTTTAATCCGTGTTTAATCCAATGTCTAAACAGTCTTTAATATATGTGTGAGTATCTACAGGCAGTATTACAGGGGAAGCTGCGTTTAAACCGGTTTAAACGGGGCCGCGTATAAACCGACGGCACACGTAAAAACGTCGACGGTTTAAACCCGCTGGAATGGTTTTCATCGTGTGCCCTTTCCCTTTTCCTTTGGTCGCCCCCGGGCACGTCCGCGCCCCCGTGCTGCCACCCCGGCGGCCTTTGCCGCCTTTGCCGCCTTTGTTTCGGCTGCCTTCGCTGCCTTCGCTGCCTTCGCGGCTGCTTTTTCGGCCTCCCTCGCGGCCTTTGTAGTTTCCCTCTCCACCACCTTTTCCGCTTTCTTGGCGGCCTTGTCTGCGTTCGCTTCTTGGGCATGCCTGGCTCGAATGCCCAGGAAGACCGCCTGCCTGAGACCCTTGTGCAGCTCGCCCATCTGTTTCCTTTGAACCTCCAGCAATTTTTGTGACATCTCCTCACTGGTCATCAACCGAGCCTGTGTTGTGGTGTACGTGCGCTTCCGTTTATTCTTCTTCGTGTGCAGCTGCTGACGAAGGCATGCATTCTCCTTGTTCATCAGAATGGTCTGCGTATAGCTCTTTTCTAGCTCGATGCCCGCAGCCTTTGCAATTCTACAAGGATCCTCGTTCTCGGCTCTCATCGCTTGGCGGGATGCCGTCCCACGAAGCAGAGACGGAAGTGCAATGGTGTAGCATGCCCGCAGCAGCTCCAGGTAGTCTCATTGGGATGGGGGGGGGGGGGGGTAGATGGACGAGTGTTGGTGACGGTGGCTGATGAGCGACTGCTACCAGATGATGATTGAGATGTATAACAACCCGATATAGCGCTCGCAGAGTGAATGACAGTGGTTGTGTTTGATGCAGAGCATGGCCCAGCTGACAAACCAGAAGTTGCAACGGATGTAGACGACAATGAGCCGTGGCGACGGGCACCAGAAAAAATGAGCGGCTGAGCGGCCTGCGTGGTATAGTTTCAGATGGTTTGAAAAGCTCTTCGGGGATAGCATTCTCGTCAAGCGGGCGTATCCCACGACGTCTGAATGCAGCAATAATAGTCGAGGATTTGAATGCCTAATTTCGGGCAGCTAAATGATGGAAAAGGAGGTTGTATTTGTCTATGGTTATGCCTTGACGATGTAGCTACAATTTACAAAGCAAAAACTATTGTGCGTTCAGA
The DNA here is from genome assembly GCA_029378255.1 of Mycena rosella. NCBI lineage: Eukaryota > Fungi > Basidiomycota > Agaricomycetes > Agaricales > Mycenaceae > Mycena > Mycena rosella. The sequence goes on along the minus strand of JARKIE010000145.1, from coordinate 147,951 downwards.
CATGCATTTTTCGAAATGTTACTGATTGGCTTGCCTCCGAAACCAGTGCCTTCCATTTTTTCGCAAGAGGGCCAAACACTCTGACGTCACACGGTTGCAAAGTGCGAGTAGTATGAGACGGTAGGCAAAGAATGGTAATACAATGCTGCTGGGCAAAGTCGATGAAGGGCCAGCTACCGTGAGAATTATGACCATCCAACACGAGAAGGCGATAGTCGGCGGGGTCGTCCAAAAGTGCCGCGGTCTCAGGTGCAAAGTCCTTCCCAAGCCAAAGTCAACCCAACTGTTGATCTGTCCATCCATTGGGCAAGATTGACATACTGCAAGTAAGTTAAGGAAGTCGAGAAGGGTATGCAGTAACGACTCACCTGGCATTGCAGGGATTATTTTCTCCCCAACGGAGATCTCGATGCTTGCCCTCAAAGACAGCGGAAGGATTAACGGTGCCATCCGAGCAAATACATTCGATAATTGTGACAAGGTCCCGATCACCGCTGTCGATCTTCTGAACGGTTTTCTGGTCACGGTCAACAAGGACCTTGATCTTGTCGCCAACGCTCAGTTGGATGCCCTATGAATTACATCAGTTAGATCCGGAGAAGAGCCCATTTTAGAGCGACAACCTTCTCATCCATAGTATATATATTCTTGGACTTGACATCGTAATGCTCAATGGTATCGCGAAGGAGCTCACAATACCCGTGAACAACAGGAGGGTTCAATGCTCGAGCACGACATTCTTCCAGGCCAGTAGTCCACCTGACCTTGACATCTGGGTGTTGCTCCTTGAAACATTTGGCCCAGTTGATGCCGACGTCCTCTCCAGCGAGTTCAGATGCGTAATCAGCAATGGTTGGAAGACTAAGTGGGATCCTGCGTGCTCCCATGACCTTCAAGGCGTTAGCAATCGAAATAGGCTGGCATTAATTACTCACCTTAACCCATTCCGTAAAAATACTTTCTTTGGCCTCGGAGAGCTTGTGCTGGCTGGTGTGGGCCTCTTTGCAGGTGGAGACTCCCTTGGCACGATTCTGGACAGTACCTGACAAAGAAGGTGAAAATTCAGACTGTCGGGCTGAAGCGTCTTCTATGAGTGATTATAGTTACCACGAGTGACTTTATAATACTGTATTATTACATTCAATTCGACCATCACGCGTCACTCCCCCCTTGGTCGATGGCGAACTTTGGTAGTTTGTCACATGTCACCCGCCGGGTGGTCGAATGTAAATTCCGTCACGGCCCCTCAAAATCTGGTCAAAATCGTGTCCGCGACATGTCAAATTGAAAAATTTTCGTTCCGGTGGTCGAAATCTTTGGTACTGTTACGCCAAATTTCGGCCGCAGTCAAATGGTCGAATCGTTGATTTGGGTCACGCGTCACCCCCCCGGTCGAATTGAACGTAATTATACAGTACGTGCACGTGCCACGCTCGGACATAGCAGATAGCAATGAGTGCAGGTTGCACGCGCTCGTATGGCCCATTGATTAGGGGCCCTGTCGTCGTGTGGCGCGATGATCAAGAATATCCACATTTGGGACACAGCCATCAAACTGCTCTGGACGTCTCCGCGATGACGATGACGAAATGTTGCTCATAAATAGCGAGAAAAAGTTCGGTTACGGGGGTCATACATGAGATACTACAATGTAGGGGAGACGCAATTAACAGGCCGCGCAGGAGAAGCACAATTTGACAAAAGATGGGATGAGAAATAATACAGTACATTCCTCGCCAGCGGCCGCTGGCCACCGTGAAAGGTCGAGCCTGCGTCCCGCGTTTGTGATACCGGTGCGGCGCAGGCTGAGCCATTCGCGTGTTGCAAGCATCGTACACGTTCGAAATCCGTGGCTGCTATAATGCCGCTGCTACAATGCCGCCATGAGCGGCTGGTACCTTCACTCTCGATAGGCGGTTCCAGCCCCGGTGCAGTACAGGCATGTCGCGCACAGCCGCGGGTGCCATTGGGGCATTGCGGCCATTGCCCCGCATGCGCACTCGACGTAGCAGGCTGACGGCAGGTGCCTTCGCTGTCAGCACGCGGTTCCCGCCTCGGTGCGGCGCAGGCAGGGTGCGCGCAGCAGCGCATGCAGCGGGGGCATCGCGACCATTGCCCCACGCGTGCGCTCGACATAGCTGCCGTCTCTTCGGCGGCGCAAACGCGTCCCTGCGATAGGATATACAATCGTAATTAATCCAGGTGCATACAGTACAGCGAGCGCAATAATTACTGAGCTTGGGCCTCGCCACTCTCTTCGCGTTCAGCGCCCTCTCCAGCTCCTCGAACGCGCTCAGCGTGGGGCTCTTCTCGGCGCTAGAACGCACGCTAGCAGGCCACGCCGCCTCGGCAATCCCGGCACTAGCCAACTTGGCTCAGAAGGCTGCGAGGGATTGGTTGTACGTCCCGAGCGACTCCTCGTACAAATCGTACACGCTGTGGTGGTCTCTCAGTGCTCGCAAGCAAACACGCAGAAGATGAGGAAAGTGTGTTGATTGCGTGCCCGATTCGGCTGTATCTACGTGCGTCAGGCGGAAGCCGACGCCAAACACCACCAAACACCCTATCACATCTGCCCCCCCCTCCGACGTGGCAACGTCCTCGTTGCCCTCGCCCTACCGCCCCCGCCTTCTTCTACCAACCCTCTCCCCTATGCTCTCGCCTGGAGCCTCCTCCTCCTCCCATTCGCCCTCTGATTCCACCTCTTCTGCTGCATTTGCCGCAGGCTCTCGTCCATGGTCTTCTGCGTTGTCCGACGCGTCTTCTTCGTCCTCAAACACCACGGGTGCTCCCTCCACTCGCACATCCTCCCCTGCCGCGACTCGTCTCTCCCTCTCCCTTTCATACGCCTCCAACGACGACCCGGCTGGTGCCTTCAGCCGCTTCATGCGCCTCGCGCTGTACTCCCCTGCCAGCTCGATGCCATCCACCGTTTCGAGCTTGTAGGAGTTCAAGCGCCGCTCCTTGACGCGGAATGCCCCCGACCACTCGGGTAAAATTTTCTTGGACGTTTGGAACGTCTTGCGGAATTTCGGGTCCAGCACCTGCACGAGCTCGCCGACCTCGAAGATTACTTCACCTGGGCTTCGGCCTGTCACCTTCTTGTCAAACAGCCTCTTCCGCGCTGTCCCGTTCGCCACGGCCCGCGAAAGCCCATCGAAGCGTTGCTGTTCCGAGTACGCGATCTGCGCCTCGATGTCGGCGATGTTGATGTCCTCTGCAGCTCGTTCTACACCTGTAGTAGCTGTGTTAATGACCATTCTGCAGAACAATTTCATTGGGTGTGTGATCCAGAGCCCTGAGGATGTGATTATTCAGTATGAGAATTGCGGAATCAAAGTGATCGGGCCAGTTGCGTGGTAAGTCATCCCATTTCTCGATCTTTTTCCACCCTTCCTCCCCGAGATCCGGTGCACACATTCGCTTCAATATCCCGAGGAGGATATTGTTCGTACCCTCCACAAGGCCGTTGACCCACAGTGAATACTTCGCGATCACATGTGGCTTGACCCCGAAGTCCTCGCACAGGCCTTTCACGGTCTCGTTGTTAAAGTGCGAGCCGCCATCGGACATGAAGGTCTCCCACGGCGCGTAGGCGGTGAACAAAAGCCGCAGCGCGTCCCTCGTGGTGTTGGCCGTCCCGTGAGTTTTGTATTTGAAGCCGAAAACCCGCTGGCTCGCCGTGTCGAGATACAGCCCGACCTGGTGGTATCCTACTTTGCTCTTCGGGAGCGACAGGTAGTCGCCCACCAGCAGCTCGAACGGGTGGCGTCGCGTTATGGGCTGGAGCAAGGAGTGTATGTGTGCGCCCCCAAAGTTCAAGCACGCACCACAATTCATGATAGTGTCGGTGATGGTACGATCTAATGCCGGGGATTTGTATTTGTTCATCAGCACCAACTTCATAGCGTCCCGCTTCATGTGCCCCCCCGCCTTGTGCTGTTCATCCGCGACCACCCGCATCTCTTGTGGTGTCAGACATTCCACCCACGCCTGCGCTCTCCGAGATCGGCCATTGCCGACATGCCAAAGTTTTCCTTCCTCAATCATGTACTCGGCCGCCCTGTGCTTCGCGCGATCCACATGTCGACCTTCGCCACCCTCCTCTATGACCTGCAAGGCCTCCACTACCTGCGCAAACACCGGAACATCAGCAAACCGTGATTTGAGTGCTGTCATATCATCCTTCGACGCCAAAACCGTGTACAGGTCAAATGTTAGGCGATCGTCGGCCCACCAGTCCGAGCTGACTGTCCACTCGCTGCCATCGCCGACCTGGCGTGGAGTGTGCGTGTACATCCTGCTGAGTGCATCGCCAACGAAATCAATAGCGCCCGGCAGGTGGCGCACCGTGCGTATATCATGATTCATCACGGCCTCTAACCACCTTGCGTGTGTCGTTGACAGGTTCCTGTTCATCAACGTGTCGCGCAAAGCCTGACAATCGGTCTCGATCTCGATGGGGAAACCATATGGTTTCCGAGAACTTGTCGAGGGCGTACTTGAGGGCCGCGAATTCCAGCAGATAGGGCTTGTAGCGCTCCTCCGCAAGCGAGGTCCTCTTCGATGCAAAACCGATGGGGTGCATCTTCGATACCGTCTTGCCCTTCTCTAACACGGTGTCGAACCGCTGGCATATCATCGCACCGAATTCCTCCTTAGAACCGTCCGTTGTGATGATGAACGGGCATCCGTCGAACTGAGGCCCTCGGAGAACTGGTTCCGATGTCAACGCCGCCTTCAGCCTAATAAATGCAGCCTGATGCTCCGGCAGCCACGCTTTCTTCAAGTCCACGGCTCGCATCCTCTTCCGCCACTCCCCCTTCGAGCCTGCACCTCCTGTGTCTGCTAACCGCTCCAGATCTGTCAATGGCTGAGCTATCCGTGCGTAGTTTTTGATGAGACCACGAAAAAACCCGCATAACCCGAGGAACGACTTGAGATTCATCAAATCGTGCGGGGTTTGCCAGTCTACGATTGCTGTGAGTTTCGTCAGGTCCGGTTTAACACCCTCCGACCCTACACGGCCGCCGGCGAACTGTGCTTCGCTCATGAAGAGGAACATTTTCTTGGCGGATATTGATAGTCTATGCTGCCGTATCTCCGTGAACACCTCGTGCATGTCTGTCAACTTCTTGTCAAAATCCGACCCTGCCATGGCGCCATCGTCCACAAAGAGCTCTATCTTTGTCCCAACCAAGTGTCCGAGCGTGACACCGGTGGTCTTCGCAAACGTGCTTGGCGCCCCGGTGAGTCCCATGGGCATTTTGCAGTAGGTGAAGAGCCCGCGACCCTCAATGTAAAAGCAGAGATATGGTCGTATCTCCTCTGCTGTCTCGCATGCATAAAAGCCTTTGGCGAAATCGAATACTGACACATAGCGGTGCCCAGATAGGTGACCTTGTTTGCGCTGGATATCCCCGGGAGGCATTGAGGCGACCTTCGTCTTTTTGTTGAGCTCGTTATAATTGTGGCACATGCGCCAAGACGGTTTCTCAGACCCCGCCGGCTTGTCGATGAACTCCGGATGCGGTCCTAGGTTGTGTACCTCCGGCAGACCCGCTGCAAGACACTGGTCATTGACAATATGCTGCAGCTCTAGTATAGATCGAGTTTTGCCATCCTGGTGTGCTTTCTGGACTAGCGTTGTTGGTGAGACACATTTGGCGTCCTTCGGATCAATGGGCATAATGATACCTGCTTCCAGCATCTCGTCGATGACCGGATTACCCCACTCCTTCTGAGCTGGGGTCCAGGGACACTGTCGGACCTTGGTTTTAAACTCGATGTCTGTTGGAATATCCATCTTGTGCTCGGCTCCCGGTATGGGCACCACCTCGCGCATTGATAGCGCGAAGCAGTCGGCGTACTCCTCCACAAACTTGCGAACACGTTGGACCTGCTCGGAGCTCAAGTCCGGCCTGATCGTCATCTGTTTCCAAATTTCGGATACCCTTCTCGGGTTTCTTGGGTCGGTGAGTCTCGTATGTATTGATGGGTCGTCCGTAAATGAGATGTCCGGTTGAAGAGACCCATCCCCGGCTCCTGCATAGTCATCGAGGTTTACCCCCCAGACACTCGCCATGGTTGGCGCTTTGCGCGTAGTCATGTGCTCTCGAGCCAGGCTGGTTAGGTACTCCGCAAACTGATCCGGAGAGTCTCTCTTGAGCTCCTCGAAGGTGCGCACGTCCTCGGCCGTTTCGCTGACGAGATCCTCCACAAATAGGGTGTCAACAAACGGGTCCTCGTTGGCATCAGAAGAGATTTTGTGTACTCCCCTCGAGGGGGTGTTCTCGTTAACCCCCCTATTTGCTGCGTGCGCTCGGGCTGATGCTCCGCCGTATTCGCTCCTGGACCGTATCCTCACCGCGGCTATCGCTTCCGAGACCTTCATAGGCCATTGTCCTCGAAAGATATTCTCGTGAGTGATCGGTTTCTGCCCAAAAAACACAGGCTTGGGTACTCCCCTCGAGGGGGTCGACAACTCCCCCACAATATTCTCTCGTGTCTTTTCGTGTGCTTGTTCTCTCACCCATCTCCTGTACTTCTCGCCCTTCAAGAACACCGTGTCGTCCTTCTCCTCTCTGACAGCGCGCCTCCATGCTCGGAATATTTCACCTTGTGTGGAATTCCTGTTAGCGCGGCGTTTTGGATTCGCATGGGTGGCATTCGGTACTCCCCTCGTGGGGGTCAACAATTCCCCCACTTTCGCCTCGCGTGTCTTTCGTATCTCGCGTCTCCGGTTCCGTTGCGCTGTCGACCTATGCCACTCCCAATATGAAAATCTCCACCATGACGTCGCTGGTTCTATGATGATTTTATCAGCACCTCGGATTTCTCCGCTGACTTCGTTTTCGGGTGGGACTTCCCTCGAGGGGGAATGCGAATCCCCCTTATAGTCCGCATGCATCTCGGAATATTCTCTGTGTGCACCATTCTCCAACTCTCTCTCATCCTCCCACCCACTGTCCTCCGCGTCGGTTCCCGGTTTGCTACCTGTAGGACTCAAAAGTGTGTCAGTATTTATTTCATTCTGGTCCACCTCCACTGCGGCTCCGACGTCCCTCGCAGGGGGTTGCGAGTCCCCCTTTGAGATTGCGCATGTTCTGTTGAGTATCCCGAAACTGCCGCCAGGACCCCACAACGTGTGTGCCTTCGGTCGCGATTGTCCTTGAAAGCATTGTTTTTGGTCAACCGGTTTCATTTTCCCCGTTTCGGAGCAAATTGGGACTCGCCTCGCGGGAGGCGCACGACTTCCTCCCACAGACGGTTTGTGCATCTTGTGATCCAAGCTCACAAGCATCTCGTTCGCCACTCCGTCGTCATTCTCCATTCCACACAACTCGTTCTCCAGGCATATCCTCTCCTCCCCTTTCCGCACCGTTATAACGTCTGTCTCGTAGTCGTGTACCGCTCGAAACTTCTCCAAAAGTGGCTTTGCGAACAAAAACGACCAGGACCCGCCGCTCGGGAAAACTTCAAATGAGACCCACTCTTCCACCGTTCCAAACGTCATGTACCCGGCCCAGTAGCCGGACGAAGGAATAATGGTCCCGTCCGCCATGCGCAACCTCTTCTGCGATGCTTGCAACGGACCAAGTCGGTGCTGCTCCCTTTGGTACACCTTCTCGCACAGCACCCCCACCATAGCACCATCGTCGATGGTGCCACGCACTGGTACCATCTCTCCTCCCGGTCCCTTCAGCCTGATTCCGTGAATGAACGGCTTTGATTGACGCCGTTCCTCTTTTTTGTCGTGCACCCCAATCGCGTACAGGTCAACGATCTGGCATTCTTCGGAGTACATCACATCTGTACGAATCTGAGTTTCGGGACCATGGGCACCGTCCCCGAAAAGCGGTCTGCTCTCCTCGGGGACCTGCCCACCCTCTGGGTCGTTAATGTCGCGGGCTGTCCGTTGCGCCTCTACTCGGACAGCCCTTGACCATTTCCCTGGCTCTCGTTAACCTCCTCGACCTTCCCCCCTTCGTATTCCTCCCATGCTCCGTAGTCGTCGATCTGTACGAGTCGAATATTGGCGGGGCCTCGGTTTTGCTGAGTTTGCGCGTACGCTGGAGGTTCCCACAGTATCCCCTTGCAAATGCGCCGCCACGCCGTCTCGTTGGGGTGTAGGCGACGCGTGTCGGGTACCGTGCAATCCCCCATTCGGTGGCGGTTGACCCCGCACTTCCAGCATTCCCCCGAGTTGACGGGCATCGTCCCGGGGCGCAGTGGATATGGTGTGAACTCCGTGACAATCGCCCCAGGCGTATATGGCGATATGATATATCACTAGGGCCTCGTTTAGAGAGGTGTCGTGATATATCAGAGTCGCTAAATGACAGAGGTGTCTGATACTGATATAGCCAGATGCCCGTTTGGTAAATGATGCAAAATAAAGGCTTCAGCGAGATTCGAACCTTAGACCTTATCAAACTACCGATATATTAGAACTTGCATTGCTAACCTCTTTACCAGACTAGATGTCGTGAGACTTCTGTGTTCCCACTTAGGGTAAGGTGCCCTTACCCTAAGTGGGAACAGCTAATACCCAGACCTAGGGCAGGCAAGCTGCCCTAGGTCTTCGAAATTGTACTACAATGCTTAATATGTATTTTGATGGTGTTTTAAACCCTAACCAACCCTAACCAACCCTAACCAATCTAACCATCAAATGCTTATAAATCATCTGCAACAGCCTTCTACAATATACCTGGGGACTAACCCTTAACCAACCCTAACCACTAACTCTAACCACTAACCCCTAACTCTAACCTCTAACCTGGCCCCTAAGGCGGGGCCCAGTGGGTGGGGAAGCATGCTTATCATGTGTTTTGTTGTTGAAGGGGGTATAATTTGGCCCTGTGTGCCCACTCTTTCAGAACAGCTGTTTGGTGTAATTGGTTGAAGTGCCACTCGAAAGTGTTATGTAATAATTTTGGTCTGCGACCTTGGTTCAAGCCCCTCTGGTGGTCTTTTATTTTCACCGTTAGTACTGCACGTCTATGAGGTGATGTATCATGCACCTCTCTGCGCCAGAGGAATTGATACATCACGGTTACTCTCTACTTGGCGAGGGTGATGTATCAATACCCCAGCCTCAGGACATCGCCCCCATGCCGTACTTCGAAACCCACGCCTGCTGTTGCTTCTGATGCTCGAGACAGCCCGCTGCGGTGTTCGGGTGATGGGGTAGCAACTTGATGCTATTCCGCAATGCTACTTTCTGCGCATTCGTCGCTGTGCCTCGGTTTGCGCTGCCCCCTGCGAAGAGGTTGCCACGACCACCCCCTCGAGCGCCGAACAAGTTGGGGTTAAACGGTGCCGATGGTGGTTTCGGTCCCTGGAGTGACGTGCTTGTCATCTGCTGTCGAATCCCGGCTGTCGGCGATGCTTGGAGCTGCTGCTGGCGGCGCACGGCCTCCGTGAGCTGCACGATACGATCTTCGACTGCCTTCTGCTTCTCCTCGTCCTTCCTCAACTTCTCTGCTCCGTCGCGTATGTGCTCGATGTCCACCTCACGCACCGCCTTCAAAAACGCCGTCCAGTTCGCGAACGTCGATGGTATCTTGTCCTTGATGGTGTCCGGTAGTCCGCGTCTGGCGTGCGTGATGTACATGGTCCCGGTGTCGACCTTGGCGCCCACCGCCAGTTTCTGCATCTTGTCCGCCCAGATAATGTGCATCCACACCTCTCGTCCCAAAACCGACTCCTTTTTCCCCAGATCCTTCTCCGATAGCTTTGTCTCCGCAAGCTCTAACTCGTAGTCTGTCTGCGCCTTCTGCACGACGACCGTCTCTGGCCATTTCAGCTCGAACACCGCCTCGGTTTGGTCCCAGTCCTGGCGCACGGCAGCGGCGAGCCCCTTGTACCACACATCGGCCTCTCCCCCCGATAGTAGGTAATTCTTGAATTGTTTAACCTTCACGCTGTCTGCCTTGTCGCCCATCTCTCGGAGGAACCGACACAAGAAGTCCTGCGGCGTGATAGTGTCGCTGGTGCCATCACCATTGAACGGCTCTAGTGTAGAGCCCCCCATATTGTCGTCGTCGTCGACCTGAGCGCGTACGACTGTAGGTGTCGATTGGAGTTGTGGTGGTGGTAACTGCGTGAAAAGCGGCAGTGTCTCGTCTTCTTCTCCCGACAGCGACGGTGTCAAGGATGACGGTGAGGATAGTGGTGTACTAGGGCGCCGCGGGCCTGGAGTTCGTCGCGTGGAAAGTTCGTTTGTCTCGTCCTGAAGTGTTCTGGTACTGGGTCGTGTTGAGGTTGCGCTGAACCGTCCGTTTGCGTCTCTTGACTGGGACGCTCGTGCCAGCGTAAAATAAATTCGTGGGTTTTCAAAATTCCGCTCCAATCACCAGATGTGGTGGTCTCTCAGTGCTCGCAAGCAAACACGCAGAAGATGAGGAAAGTGTGTTGATTGTGTGCCCGATGCGGCTGTATCTACGTGCGTCAGGCGGAAGCCGACGCCAAACACCACCAAACACCCTATCACAACGCACACGGCGCAGCCTGGCGCATCAGTAAATTATATTACTGTATTTTCTCATTCAATCCGACCAGGGGGGTGACACGTGACCCAAATTACCAGTTCGACCATTCGACCATGGCCCAAATTTCGCGTGACAGAACCAAAATTTTCGACTACTGGAAAGAAATTTTTCAAATTTACACATCGGGAGGTGATTTTGAGCACTTTTGCGGCCTGCGTGACAAAAATTGCATTCGACCAAGGCGTGGGTTACGCGTGACAAAAAACCAACATTCGCCATCGACCAGGGGGTGGGTGACGCGTGACGGTCGAATTGAATGTAAAAATACAGTACATGGCAAGGTGGATAGCTCACCGTCCGATTCTGGCGCCTTTGGCCGCTGCGGGACCTTCAGGCCGCGGAAATACCGTGCGTTGGTGGATTTGGATGCGGGCGCCGCCGCACGATCGACAAAACCGCTCGCAACCTCGGAATCGTGTGCGCGGACGTCCCGCTGCGGCGCCTCATTGCCCCGGAGAGACTGCTCGAGCAGGCGGTAGCGTAGCGAGAGGTTCTGCCCGCCGCGTGTGGGGTTTTTCAGGCGCTAGATTGCGCTGGTGTTTAGGGTGAGGTGGGCTTAGAGTACTGGCATCGAGGCGGGACGTCGGAGTTGCGTCGGAGAAGAAAATAATAATTTGATGCCCAGCTACGTCATCGCACTCAAAATAAGACGCCACGCCGCCATGCTCTCACTCTCAAGCGGCACTGCATGCGCGTCAAGGGAGCATGCGCGACAAGGGAGCCCGCGAACGCGCGGGTAGTTTTGCGTACGCGAGGTGCGTGCCTTTGTCCTTTTGCTCCAGACTTCTGACTTACGACTTATAATTACGCTCCGCTGGCCTTTCAAGGTTTTTCTCGAATTTTGCGCGTCTCGCTCTGACGAGGCGCCGCGCGCGCCTGCGGTGAACCCAGCTCAATTTCGCGCTTCCAGCTCAGTTGTCCCTTCCTGGCCGCCGCCGCGCCCCGGCGGCGTGCGATGTCGTGCGATGTGCGCTCCGCTCGGGCTCCCAAGCGCCACCGTTCGACTACAGGGCCGCGCGGCTGCACCACGCGCCTCGACCTCGTGATCAGCACCCCAACGCAGGTGCGTGCCATCCTTTCCCCCAGACTCGTCTGACTTACCACTTGCGACTTGCAGGATCCCTTCGCGGAGGCATGCCCGTGTACACCCAGCACCTACAATACATCTCGTTACCGCGCCGCCTGTCGACTCCGCATCTCAATGCACGATAGCTGAGCCTGCAAGTCAGTATCGAATGAATAGAAATAGAATCAAGGCCACAGACCTCACGCGCAGTCCTGTCTGCGTGCGCCGCTATGTCTGTTATCAATCTCTTCCTGCAAATAAGATCCAGGCCGCGCGGTCCTGGTAGCTCGGTAAGGGCAATTGAACCGGACGAGTCGGAGGGTTACCTTAATCCAGCTATTAGACAAAACCCACGCGGTCCGCGCGGGGTGCTGTAACACACCCAGAGCTCATAGAAGCGCAAAAGGAATCTCACATGCAAATCGAACGTTTGCGGTCGAACTGGGGCTACAAATTACGAGTCAAATGAAGACAAATGGAACGAGTGGCGGCGTCCGATTCGTGTTTTCACGAGTTATCAGATCAAGCGCGGGGAATTAATAGCCAGAGCATTGGAGGGTACCTGAATAGCTCCAGGTCACAAGAGCTGCAACCGTCGAGGAAGATGCCTGTGAAGCGGGATCCCGCAACCCAGAAATAGACTTTCAAACGCAAACTTCCGAGTCACTGCGATAGCGAAAAATGAGTCAAGTGAATCTGAAGCGGGGGTAATTTCTTACAAAGTAACGGCCAGGCCTCGAAGAAACCATGAATCGGGTGGCGGGTGATCAGACATACAATTAGGGCCTGACTTGGACGGGCCGATCCATGGATGGATCTGGATGGACGGCACGTGGATGGATGTGGATGGACGATCAATTTTTGATTTCTTGCGAACGGCGAGCGGTTTAGGCAATCTACTTTGGTAGAGAGTCTCAGATGGTGTAATGGACAATAGTTATCACATTTGGAGCCCAAGATTCGGTATTATGGGCGCAATTCAGACATGCAACTGGCGTGGGAATGGATATCCATTGTCCAATGGATGCCATCAATGGATGATGGATCGTCCATGGACCGTCCAAGTCAGGCCCTACATACAATGGCCCTGATTCTTACCGCCATCGCATAAGTCATGTTCTTTCTGGGGCTCTTAATTTCGTTAACTGCAGTGTCCAGGATGGATTTTCAGACTGCCATCAAAACATGTTCGTCCCGTGTGGAGGTGTCCCGCACCAATTGAGCTGAGATTCTTCTTTCTTTTTCCAGTTCAGTAAACTGGCACTCGGCGATCGAATTCAATTATTCATCGACAGAAGCTCAAGTTGATGCACAAATACCACATGTAAATGATTCTCTCTAATGGATGTGCAAGGTCAGCGAGACATAATCAAACATTGCATGCACCGGGCCTTTACAAGATTCGTGGACGAGTGTGAGCATCTCATGTTTGTTCAGATCATACCCTCCCAATGCTTTCCCATTCCTCCTCAACTGCTACAATCCATAATACACAAAAGGGACCCAGCGTTTGAAGGGAATATCTGGTTCCTCCCGGAGTTTGGCAACAGCAAGATGGAGTGCTTTGGCTCCTTCAGTTAGATCGGGACAGATAGGAGGATTAGCGGTTGGATCACAATTTTCGAAGAGATGTTGATAAAACGTGTCCGCAATCTTGGGGCCGTCGCGGTCATCCATGGCCCTGGCAAAAGACAGGTCAGAATTTGAACAAAAAATGAAGACATTGGACTTACCACATTGTTGCAACAACTCCACGGAATCCTGCAAAGAGTAGAGTTGCCGCAAGGTGCATAGCCTCGTCTGGTGTGGTTTTATCACCCTTCGCAGTCTCACATGCACTGAGGAATGCCAGTGACATATGTTTTTTGATATCCGATGGATGTTCACCCTCTGGCCCTTGCATTATCTGTGAGACCTTGAGGTAGCCATCAGCAAGGGCGAGACCACTATTAAGTGGTTGTTGTAAATTTTGGATCCCGTGGCATGCAAAATGGACTATAGATGAATTGTGGAGATGATGCAGTGCTGTGCTCACTGTGGCCGGTGAAGTATCACCCAGCACAGTCAGCCATTGCTTTGGGACCCTTTCTGCAATCTTCTCCAATTCCCGTTCTGCTCCCGGTAAAGGGAGGCAGTTGGGAGCGTCCGGTTGGATCACTGCTGTCATTTTGAAAGTGGGGGCGGGTTGAGAGGGGGGATTCAGCAATGCCGTGATTGTTGGTGTGTATGATGAAATAATATAATCCGCGACACAGTTTGTGCTACCTTTTTGATAGATCCCGGCAGCATGGATGGGCAGAAAGGCGAAAGGGCCTGTGGGGCACCACCATAATCGTGGTGGACTGGATGATCGCTGTAGAAGTGTTAGTTTTCACAGATCAAAATGAAGTTCGTTGCTTACTTCCAAGTGCAACACATCCAATATCGGAAGGACCAGACTATCCCACAAAATTTCCAAAATACCGGCAAATACTGAGTTTGCACTGACACTTCCAGTGGCTGAGTCCTCCCTAATTCCAGTGAGACGAGTGAACAATGATCGATTGACTAGTGTCATGTCTGATTGGTGGGTGTTAAACAAGTCTTCAATGTCTATGGAGGTGGAAGTGCAGGCTGTATTAAGCATATCTACAAGATCCTGCACCGCGAAATGAGGGAGTTTCGGCAATGGTATGCATTCTACCACACCCCCAAGTTTTATCACGAGGGCATTGGATGAGATCTCCCCACAATGAAGAACCACTATTTGCCTTGTCTGCACTGCTTGCTGCAATTGCACCAGTTTTTTGGGTTGCAGGAAATCTTCAAATCCTGACACCAATCTTATAGATTTAATTGTCTCCTCCCACTCCTGATTGAGACGGAAAGATCGGGCACCTTCTGCCTGAATGAAAAATGATTTCTGGTGATTGGCAGTATTTATTGAGGAATCTCGGGAGGTATCTCGGAAGGATGCTCGCTCTAATTCACTTGATAATTCAGCGATTTGTATCCATAGATCAGACCGAACAGTTCTTAGGTCATCAAGGGATTGTCGGAGATGGAGTGCTTGGGACCAAAAAACTGAGCGACTAGCCTCCAGGAATTCAATTGCCATATCATACCGGCCCAGGCTCAAAGCACAAGTACAGGCACCAGCAGCAACCTCAGTAACATATTTTGTGGATAACCTCTGTTGGCGGGATGGAAGATCCCAGTGAAGTGCTGCCAACTGTGGCAGGAGCTCAATCACTGTGCTGTAGGCAGTTAATGATGAGCTATGGCCAAGGGGGGATGCAATTGTGGCCCAAAAATATGCACACTGAAAGCGGGTAAGAGGAGGAGATGAAATATATGTTGCAGCCTCTTGGAAGAGTGAAAAGGCCTTGTTGAGTGCATAGCTATTCTTGGTGTGCAAATACAACAATGCAAAAGAAGCACCACGGCACATTAGGGCAGCACCCCGCTGGGGATGTGGAGAAGTATGAATAGCCAGTACTTCCTCAAACAGTTTGATGACTTCAAACAAATCTTTTATATTGCCTAGCTGGTGAAATCTGGCATTGACGACAGAAGCAAGATTTTTGAGAGACATGCTACGATATGGATGTGGGGCTGGATACAGAGCTAGGGCATCTCTATGGAGTCTAATAGTCTCATCAAGATCTCTCGGATCTCCCTGTTTCTCAAACCTGGCAGAGAGGGCATTTGCAAGGTTGTTGAGAATACCAGCATGGTTTGGATGAGATGATGGATGAAGAGCAAGTCCCTCTCTATAGACTTCAATTGCCTTGCCAAGATCTTTCAAATCTCCTTGGTGATCAGATCGTGTTTGCAGGACATATGCTAGATTGAGGAGAGAAGTTCCATGCTTTGGATGGGGCACTGCAAGAAGAGGCAGGGACCCTACAAGGAGTTCAAGGGATTCATCAAGGTTCTTTGAATCACCCCAATGCTTAAACCTGGCATGGAGTGCAGCACTGAGACATAGGACAGAGCTAGCACGTTCAGAATGAGCTAGGGTGGGAATGCTGAGGGCAGTTCTGTGGAGTTCAATGGTCTCATCAATATCCTTTGGATCCCCTTGGTGACCAAACCGAGTTTGGAGCACATGTGCTAGGTTCTTGAGGGAATTGACATGGGCTGAATGAGGCAGTGCACGAAGAGCCAGTGCCTCTCTATGAAGTGCAATTGCCTCTTCAAGGCCTCTCAAATCTCCTCCTGCCTGCTCAAATCTGGCGTGGAGAGCACATCCAAGATTGTTTAGAAAGCTACCACGATCCGGGTGAGGCAGCATGCAAAGAGCAAGTGCCTTTCTGTTCAGCTCAATTGCCTCCTCAATGTCCTTCACATCTCCTGCCTTTTCAAATCTTGCATAGAGCACATTTGCCAAATTCCCGAGAGAGGTGCAATCTGGATGCTCATCCAGTGCCAGAGCCTCCCTCCGAAGGCCAACAACTTCCTCAAGGTCAAGTGATTTTCCTTGCTGCTGAAATCTGGCTTGAATTGCATGTGCCAGATTGTTCAGAGAGCTACCCCGATCCGGATGGGGAGCTGCATGAAAACCCAGTACCTCTTTGAGGAGTTTGATGGCTTCCTCAATGTCCTGCAAATTCCCCCGTCGTTCCATTCCTACTTTTACTGCAGTAGCTAC
Organism: Mycena rosella; assembly: GCA_029378255.1. Taxonomy (NCBI): domain Eukaryota; kingdom Fungi; phylum Basidiomycota; class Agaricomycetes; order Agaricales; family Mycenaceae; genus Mycena; species Mycena rosella. Next base: position 131,696 of record JARKIE010000145.1, on the reverse strand, counting down.
ATTACTGAGGGAACTGTGAGGATCAGGGGGATCCTGGAGCCTCAGCAGAGCTTGTGTTTCTGTGTGGAGTTCAAAAGATTCATTTTCTGGACCTCCCCACTGTTCAAATCTGCTAGTCAGGGCCATTGCAAGACCAGTGAGACAATTATAATAATCTGGATGGGGAGCTGGACAAAAAGTGAGTGCCTGTCTGCGAAACATAATGGCCTCATCAAGGTCCTGTGGTTCAGCCTGCCGTTCAAATCGGATGTGGAATACAGTTGCAAGATCGTTGAGAGACCTGACATGATCTGCATGGGAAGGCACACAAAGAGCCAATATCTCTCTGTGTAGTTGGATCACTTCATCAATGTCCTCCAATAGCCCCTGTTGAGCAAACCTGCTCATGAGGGCAGTTGCCAGAGTTTTGAGATGAATAATATAATCGGGGTGAGGTTCCAGATGAGGAGCCAGGTCTCCGCGAATACGGAGGATAACATTATCAAGGGCACTTGCATTTATTTGTTGTTCTATCCTGGCCTCGATTTCTGTTGTAGCCAGAGACCTAGTATCAGCTGTATGATATTGCTGAGAAGGCGCAGGAAGGTTCAGTGCCTCTTGTTGGAGTTCAATTGCCTCTTTGATGTCCTCTGAATTTCCCTGTTGGTCAAATCTAGTCTTGATCACAGTTGCTAGATTGATAAGAGAATTGCCACGATCTGGATGAGTGGGTGGACGGAGAGACAGTGCCACTCTGTGAAGTTCAATGGCCCCGTCGAGGTCTTTTGGATCCTCCTGCTCCTGAAACCGGGCATATAGTGTAGTCCCGTGAGTAGTGAGTACTTCGCTAGTAACTGAATGGAAGCTTTCAATAAAGAGTTTGTGGCCAAGTGCATCATAGGGTTCGATGGCATTGGGGCCGCAGCCCTCATTTAGACGTGCCAAAGCACCATGCACATTGATGAAAAAGTCTTGTGGATCCTTTTTGTGTACCTGTTCTTAGGGGTCAGTCACATATGAGTATCCACGGTGTGGTAACTGACACTGTCATCAATCCCAAGAGTTTTTCCAGTGAAGTTCTCATCGGTGTGATCCATGTACACAGATATGTTCAATGTGGGGGTGACTTGAGCAGGAAATTGCAGTGGATGAGTGTGGGGTGGGGGGCTGGACAAGAGATGAAAGATGAATGAGACCATATCATATATATATCGGTATCCATGAGGAACTGTCAAGCTCCTGTCTATTGCAGGCTTCTTTGACACACCAGCGCTAGATTACAATCAGATAAAAAAAGCTTGGTTTGTAACGGCTAAGTTTCATAAAATACTGGAAGCACCTACAGCGTCGAGGGGTAAAAGACGGAGCAGAACATTGACACCCATACTTCGGGGAATTTTTGGTTGTAGTGAGGGGCAGTATTAATTTGAGCGCACCCTTATTCTATCAAATATAAAGGGGGAGAATGATGCGCGGAATCGTCGCCATCCGTTACCTTCCTTGTAAACACCACAACACCACATTGAACGCCTCTCCCATGTCAGCCGCGAAATGTTCCGCAGCATCCCCGGGCAGAGATAGAGCCAGTCCAGAGGAAGCAGCACAACTGCCTCGTCGCAGCACCCGCCAGGCGGCGGCCAGCAAGGCTACAGCAGCATATGCTCCCGCGGCCTCGACCCCTGGGCGCGCCCTCCCCACCGTTCCGGAAGCATGCGACCGACAAGGCCCCCTCCCCGAGCCGGACCCCAAGAATTCGGTTTCCGAAAGCACGACGCCGAGCCACACGCCTACCTCCGTGAACATGCTGAAGAAGTCATTGAGCGTCCATCTCCCGGCGAGCACGGATATGCGTCCAACGCTGGGGCGAACACCTTTCCCAAGCCGGTCTCGTTGGCCAGGAGCTGCGGAGCCGCAAGGGAATCGGGTGCAGAGAGTTGGGCGGTGTTTTGCGAAAGGTAATTAGATACAAAAACGAGACCAAGCCAGAGTAATCGGCACATATGATGACCGTCGTGAGCCCTTTTTTGAGTGACGCGGACACTGTGCCTGCTATGGGGGCGATGGCCTGTGCAATATTATTGTTGAGGTGCCTGAGGGTCAAGAAGCGCACAGGCTTACCAGGACCTGAGCGGTGGTCGAGTCGAGCGAGAGTGCCTTACACACAGAATCCAAATCTGTGAGCTCGGTGCCGAAGACCTTGAGGTCCGCTTGGATTTGGGCCGATGTATGCTTGGTCGGCGTCGCGAGCCCGACGACCCGAGCGGAGGAGATGAGCAAGATGCGGGAGATGGAGATAAACATTGTTGGAAGTAAGCGCAGTTGAGGTGAACGCTAACGGTCCAGATGAACCCCGACGTTCCAGGAAGAACCAAAATCCAAAGCGGCCGGCGAAAAGATGAATGCGCCGGGCAAGTTCGGACGGGGTTTGAGGCACGTGATTCGACTTTCACCGCACGTCAGGTGCCCCAGGGTCGGAGCGATTGATCACCGGCAGCGGCAAGGTGGCGGCTGGAGCAAAAAGTTGGCACAAGAGATTGAGCAGTTCGTACGCCACGAAGGACCCCAACTACCAGGATCGGTAGTATCGCCAAAATGCCACTCGGCCTTCCCTGTTGCCTGTGTGCACTTGGTTCCCCAAAGGTTCCCCGAGGAAAAAAGATGAACGATGGCGCGTGGCCCGGGCTCGATTTATACCTGAAAGCCTGCTCAAACCAGGTTTATTCCGTGAGCTTGCGCAACAAAAAACCCGTCCCGCGAGTTGTATGGCCCGGGCTTCATTCGAACAAGCGACTCCTTTGATTATTCACGCAAAATTGGGGAGCAGGTGTGGGGAATCACCCGCTACCGGGCCTTTCATCGTTGCCTGCGAACCTTCTCCACCCAGGATTAGTTCGTGAGCTGTCGCGACGAAAACCCGTCCTGCCCGCTGTATTGACCGAGCTCGATTCGAACGAGCGAGTGCTACGAAATGCTTGATTTTTCACGCGTAATTGGGGAGCGGGTGCGAACCACTTTACCGGGCGAACCTGGTTATGTAAACTAGGATTATTTCGTGAGCCTGCGCGACAAGAAAGCAGTAGAAATTCTCCTGATCGTCATTCGCAGCAGGATCCCCGACACGCGACCGGGCTTTTCCAGCTTACCTAGAAACTGCGAAGTCAGGGGCGCGAACATCGAGTGACGGAGCACGCAGGTGTGTGGTTATGAACTAGAGACGTGCGTCCCACTCAATGGATAAATATTGTGTATTCCGCACCGTATGCATTTCGGCAACACGGCGATGCCTCACCGCCTGCTGAACGCCAGCCACCGAAATGCCTCGTAAAGATCCTCGAATGACCATCCCGACTGTCGTCTCTTCGGCGGCGCAAACGCGTCCCTGCGATAGGATATACAATCGTGATTAATCCAGGTGCATACAGTACAGCGAGCGCGATAATTACTGAACTCGGGCCTCGCTATTTCTCTTCACATTCAGCGCCCTCTCCAGCTCCTCGAACGCGCTCAGCGTGGGGCTCTTCTTCTCGACGCCAGAACGCACGCTAGCAGGCCACGCCGCCTCGGCAATCCCGGCACTAGCCAACTTCGCTCGAAAAGCGACGAGGGATTCGTTGTACGTCCCGAGCGACTCCTCGTACAGGTCGTACACGCACACGGCGCAACCCGACATACAGCATTCTGCCTCCGCGTCAGTAAATTACATTACATGACAAGCTGGATAACCCACCGTCCGATTCTGGTGCCTTTGGCCGCTGCGGGACCTCCAGGCCGCGGAAATACTGTCCGTCGGTGGATTGGGATGCGGGTGCCGCCGCACGACCGACAAAACCGCTCGCAACCTCGGAATCTCGTGCGCGGATGTCCCGCTGCAGGGCCTCCTTGCCCCGGAGAGACTGCTCGAGCCGGCGGTAGCGTAGCGAGAGGTTCTGCCCGCCGCGTGTGGGATTTTTCAGGCGCTGGATTGCGCTGGCGTCTAGGGTGAGGTGGCGGCGGAGGGAGAGGGTGGATAGGCGGGAAGGAAGTCCAGGTCGAGCAGGAAGTAGAAGGAGCATGAGTTCATGATATCTAGGGTGCTTAGAGAGTGTGCAGGGGATACACTGGCATCGAAGCGGGAGGAAAGTGCTGGTGACGACGTGACCGCAGCGTGATCGGATCTCGGTCTACGGAAGCCGGAAGCCGAGCTCGGCTTCTGCCGGCTTTGCTTCAGCTGTAAAGCGTCAAGCCGTACGCGCCGCACTGCACGATGGATTGTCAAGCCGTTAAACCTGACAGCCGGTGGCAGAGAGTTGGCCAGTTCTCTGGAGCCCGTTGGTTCAAACTTTGCCGCTGAAAGCAGGCCAGCCCGATCCCGCTCTAATCAAAGCCAATCCCGTGCCTTCAACATCTTCCCTACAGTGCCTACTCCATTATCGCCCCGGAGTTCTGTTGAATATAATGCAAATCGCAGCCCAAGGCGCCAATCGTGATTTGAAAATTCAACTGTACGTTACGGTACGTAGTCAGCCGTCTTACTCTGCTTGAAGCTCGCCGTTGATCCAATTGTTGAGATTCAAGTCTGAAGCGGTTGCTTATTGAACCGTATACTATTTTCTTGGTATTTTTATCCATATCCGAGTTCCCCGATCATTGATCATATAGAGGCTGTAGCCAAACAAATACGTCTCAGTTCTTGCATTTGCAGTTCTGAGACGTGAGTCTTATCTCGTATCCATCCTACCTATTTACTTACAGTATAATAGCTTCGTTTGTTCCTAGGTATATTAATTGAGTTCTTGCATTTGCAGTTCTGAGACCTTCGTTTGTTCCTAGTCAAAACTTCACTCGGCGATCTGCGCTTTACAGGTTATGGGCCCCGCCACCGATAGAGACGATTCAAGTCTCAAGACCGCACTCCCGATCCTAGAGGATGATTCCTCCAATTGGATTGGCTGGTCTGAGCAGATCACGACCTACGCCAAGTCCAAAGGCTTGGGTCGGCACATCTCTGGTACCGCGCGTAAACCCGCCGATCTCGTGCAAAATGCTGCTGGCGACACTGTCATTCAAAACACAAATACACCGTTGACCGACGAGCAGATAGAAGCCCACGAGAGGAAGCATGAAGACTTCGAAACGAAAGAAGCGAAATTCCGACACATCATCTATTCGACTGTCAGCGCCACTCGCTTTAATCAAGTAAAGGGCGAACCCACTGCTAGCACACTCTGGACAAAGCTTTTTCAGCTCAACCAGGACAGAGGGGACATGGTTCAAATGAACACCCTCGTCAAGTTGCAGCAGATGCGGTGTGGCGACGACGATGATATGCGCAAGCACCTTACGGAAATGTCAAATCTCAACGACACCCTAACCCGAATGGGTGCGCCGTTAAGCGACGTCCAATTCTGCGCATATCTCCGCGCTTCCGTCCCCGAGAACTATCGTTCCCTCCTTACCACCATCAGCACCACCGCACGTATGTCAGTCCCGCCGCAAGTTGTCACGAGCGCAACTATAATCCGCGAGCTCGAAAATGAGTACACGGTGCGCAACGTACACAAAGACGTCGACAAAATCGACAATTCGGCCATGTCCGCGGCGGCGAAGGGTAAAAAGAAGGAGAAAGAAAAGAAGGACAGTGGTGGGCGGAAGAAATGCACAAATTGCAAAGGTGTCGGACACACCAAAGAGGGTTGCTATAGGCCGGGCGGAGGCGACGAAGGCAATGCGCCAGAGTGGTGGAAGCTCCGGGAGAAGGAAAAGCAGGCCGCCAAAGACAAAAAGGACGGCAAGGGCAAGACAGCGGCGACCGCGGACGACGATGCCAACTATGCATTTGTCATCGGGGCGGACGAAGACGACGATCACGAAAATGTCGCGCTCGCCATATCCCCCGAATTACGCGACGAAGCCGACGCCCACGCCGCTAACGTTGCCCGCAGTTGCGACATGATTGTCGACAGCGGCGCCTCCCGCCACTTCTCTCCTGATCGCGACAATTTCATCAATTTTGTCGATATACCTCCGGTCCCGATCCGAGCAGCCGATGGCCGTAGTTTCAGCGCCACGGGTAAGGGTGATTACAAAACTCTACTCCCTATGGGCGATAAGAAACCTACGCGCGCGATACTGCGAAACACCTATTTTGCCCCAAATATGGCATTTACTCTCATCTCCGTCAGTGCGCTCGATCGCGCCGGATATTCGCTCGATGTTGAAGGCTCTAATTGCATCATTCGCGCCCCCAGACCTACGCGGAATGTCATCGCTAAATTCCCATTGATACGCGGGCTCTATCGCTCACCAGTTCAATCACGCCAAATATCGCATGCCGAAGCCGCGAACGCCGCGTCGCCGTTGATTTCCATTACCGAATTTCATAACCGGATGGGACACGTTAATCACGACGATTTGAAGCGCGCCGTGAAGGAAGGCACGATCACTGGTGTAAATCTGGACATGGATTCCAAGCCCGCATACTGCGTAGTCTGCATCAGAGCAAAGTCAACTCGACAGCCACTCCCGCGCAAAAGAACGAGCGAGCGACCTACCAAATATGGAGGTGAAGTCGTCGCAGATCTGTGGGGACCATCCCGCATCCAATCACTTGGCGGCGCCAACTATTCGCTGACGTATACCGACCTCTCGTCGCACGAAGAAAAGGCCTATTACATCAAATATAAGTCACAATCATTCGGCGAATACCAGAAATACGAGGCCTGGGTCAAAAAGCAGCGCGACGGCGACGGCGTCACACTCCACGGATCAGATCGCGGCGGCGAATTCACGTCGAAAGAATTCGACGAATACCTTCAGAAGGCTGGAACAGAGCGGCATCTCACCGTACACGACACCCCCAGCTCCAACGGTGTTTCCGAACGCAGCCATCGCACACATTACGATCAAGTGCTCGCGATGCTCATTCAATCGGGCATGCCAAAATTCCTATGGGCAGAAGGCTGGTCGCATTCTATTTGGCTTCGTAATCGTTGCCCGACCAGCGCGCTCCCGAATTGGATGACGCCGATGGAAAAAGCGACCGGCAAAAAGCCGAATTTATCGAATTTGCTGCAATGGGGACAGCCGGTATGGTTGAGGCTCAAGAATCCAGCCAAGTTTGAAGATGTTGCAATCCAAGTACATTTTGTGGGCTACGACATGGAAGCAAAGGGTCTACGAGTCTATTGGCCGGGTAAGCGAAAGGTTTCGGTCGAACGGGACGTCTATTACAACAAGAAGGACACGGAGGACGCTGGGAACACCTCTCGTAGGATTGAGGGGGAGTGGGACGACGACGACATGCTTGTCAATCCTCCCGAGCCCAATGTTCCCGTCGCGCCGCAACAGACGCCGCAAGCGCCTCCAGTGCCTCCGACGCCGCCCGCAGGCGACAACACGCAGGATAAGGACCAGGAGGAAGAGCTCACCGAGTCAAATGAGCCTTCCGCGCCCGAATCCTCGCGCAATTCGCCGCCGCCCGAACCTAACCCCGCGCCGACTCCCGAGTCTTCCACACCAGTCGCGCCCGCACCTCCACCTCCTCACATACGTACCCGCAAGCCTCGAGACGATGGCTTGATCCAGCCCGAGCCGAATACGGGACGTGGACATCGTGCCAGCAAAAAGCCGCCTGGTTTCTACCACAGATTGAATGAAGGCAAGGCCGATGATTCCAGCCAGGAGGATGTAGCAGCAGTATTCCAGATCTTGGAGGATGAGCCAGATGACGACGACTACGTACTAGAGCTGGACGCCGAGGATACCTCGTGCTACGGCCTGGTCGTGGAGTACGCGATGGTAAACGAGTCTGTGCCTATGAGTTTGCGCCAGGCACTTGATGGTCCTGATGCCAAACACTGGCTACCCGCCGCCAAATTGGAGTTCTCCCAGCTCGAAAAACTCAAGACTTGGGATATAGTCGAACTTCCAAAGGGAGCCAGCGCCATTCGGAACCACTACGTGCTCACCCGCAAGCGCGACATGTTCAACGCCGTCACCAAACACAAAGTTCGGCTAGTCGCGAACGGCCGCACTCAGGCATATGGCATCAATTTCACCGATACCTTCGCGCCCGTCGTCCGCCACGCGACTTTGCGTGTGCTGCTCGCCATAGCCGCTACCAACGATTGGGAGATCCATCAAGCTGACGTGAAAAACGCGTATCTCAACGCGCCTTTGCACGAAACAATTTACATGGAAATTCCTCCCCAATATGAAATCCTCAGCTCGAAACCTCTCCCGTTTGTTGCCCCTGGACGGCGACTTGTCTGCAAGCTGAATAAAGCTCTCTACGGCACTAAACAAGGCGGACGCGCGTGGTACATCAAATTACGAGACACTTTTGTGTTGCTCGGCTACCACGTCCTCCAGGCCGATCAGGCCGTCTTTATCAGCGCGGACAAGTGCACCATCGTCGCAGCAGCTACCGACGACTTTACCATTGTCGGCAAATCCCTCGCTCATGTCAGCCGCATTAAGCAACAGCTCGGCGCCCACTTTGAGCTCGTTGATCTCGGGGACATCAATTGGCTCCTCGGCATCCATATTCAACGGGATCGCAAAGCTCACACCATCACTCTGAGCCAGACTGCCTACGTCGAAGGTATTGTCTCTCAGATGGGCTTAGCTGACGCTGCGTCGAACCTCATTCCGATGGAACTCGGTATTGATCTGAGCTTCGACTCACCTGCGGTTTCATCACAGGTTCTGACATCTGCGGAAACGGCTGAATATTGTAAGGGTGTTGGGCTTCTCATGTATGCGACGATCACGCACCCCGAAATCACGTACGAAGTATCCGATTTAGCTCAATATATGCACGAACCTCGTTCGACGCATATGAAGGCTCTTCGGCGTGTTTTCAAATATCTCAATGGGGCTCGCTTCCATAGTCTCGTTCTGGGTGGTTCCGACCTCACGTTGACTGGATACTCGGATGCTGATTGGTCTTCGCATTCGGACCGTCGCTCCATTTCTGGTTACGCATTCTTCATTGGGAACAGCCTTGTTGATTGGAGTTCGAAGAAGCAACCTCTCGTCACACTTTCTACCACTGAATCAGAGTATGTCGCCCTCACGCATGCTGCCAAAAATCTCCTCTGGCTCAGAAAATTGCTGCGCGAGTTCTCCATCACCTTTCCAAATCCGACCACTCTATTCAGCGACAATCAAAGTGCTATCGTGTTGACGAAGGACTCCACTTTCCACGCTCGTACGAAGCATATCGACAATCGTTTTCATTTCATTCGTCAAACGGTCAACAACGGCGATGCAACTGTCAAGTATTGCCCCACGAATGATATGATTGCCGATATCTTCACCAAGGCTCTTCCTCGTCCCAAATTCACGCGTTTTCGGGATTTTCTTGGAGTAGAGGAATTCCCCGCTTCAGCTTGAGGGGAAGTGTTGAGATTCAAGTCTGAAGCGGTTGCTTATTGAACCGTATACTATTTTCTTGGTATTTTTATCCATATCCGAGTTCCCCGATCATTGATCATATAGAGGCTGTAGCCAAACAAATACGTCTCAGTTCTTGCATTTGCAGTTCTGAGACGTGAGTCTTATCTCGTATCCTTCCTACCTATTTACTTACAGTATAATAGCTTCGTTTGTTCCTAGGTATATTAATTGAGTTCTTGCATTTGCAGTTCTGAGACCTTCGTTTGTTCCTAGTCAAAACTTCACTCGGCGATCTGCGCTTTACACCAATAACAACACCGGTGCGCAGCTCGCCCTGGATTGAATGCTTTGGTCGCAATGCACATGCCATTTGTTGTAATTTCACTCGATCATCCATGCGGACTCCTCCCCTGAGGCGTTGCAGAACTGGTTCTACGTTTTAAAGTAAGCTGAGACCATCTACAGTTCGGACTCTCTCACAACTTAGCTGATAACTCGTGGAATATCTGGTCCTTCCTTGCGTAGGCGGATAATCTCTGTTCGATTTCTCACAATGCTACTAACAAATGTATTACAGAAACTCCTTTTAGAGCCCCTCGGGACCTTCACGATCGTCTCGCCGAGGATATTGAGCGCATATTACTCCACAGAAACTCCACAAAAACCCCTCGGATCCGCACTTCAACTCCTGTTCGCCAGTGTTTTTGCCATTGTTTTCCCTATACTGTACTATTCAGACTAAGTGTTCACGTAACGCGTAACAGCCGATTTTTTCAAGGCTTCTAAAAATCGCGACAAATCAAAAGAAAATTTATCGGCCATCTCGGTGATCGAAAATTTCAAAGTTTGTGAACACTTGGTCTGAATAGTACAGTACTCCACCTGCTCCACTGATGCGACTGGGCATGCTAAAACGGGATCGAACGGTCGAGGTATAAAAGACGCAGATGAGCAGTTCAATTTTCCAACCGCCCGCAACTCACCTACCTACTCATGATCCCACTCACATCTACAACCAACCCACCATCTCATCTCCCAACATGATGTTCACTTCCTCCCCTCTCGGCTTTTCCGTCAGCGCCAGCCCTGTATCATCTCGGGATGCGGAGGTTGCTGGCCGGGACACGGTCCCCAATGCTTCCGTCCTCCCTCTCACCGTCTTCTCCGTCTTCCAGACGCTGAAGGTGGCGACGGACGCGATCTTGCCTGGACTCGGTACGTATATCCAAAACGACGCTCAACCATCCTAATTCTTTCACCCTCAGACTCCATCGTCATCGCAGAAGGTCTCGCTGATAGCGCGGGCAGCGTCGCGCCTCTTCTCACAGAGCTCACGGACGCGCTGAACACTGCGACAACCTCCCTCGCTACTCCCTCGCCTGGGGACGCAGGCGGCGCCAATGAGGACATCGCCACGCTCGTTGCGAGCATCTTAGATGTTCGTCCTCATTCTTTTCCCCGATATTCCTTCCTCACAAGTTCCTCATCAGGGCGTGAACACTGCTCTGAACAAGCTTGTCCCGAAACTTGGGCTCGACGGATTGTTCACCCCCGTTGATGGCGCACTTACGGGCCTCCTCGCCGGCCTTGGCGGCATTCTCCCGCCCGTCCTTGCGCTTGTTGGCGGAATGCGAGTAATATACTTGAATGCACAGCCTGATCTTTAACCTCTTTCTCAGTTTGATCCCTGTTGGCGGCCTCGTCGGTGATCTGTTAAGCGACCTCGGCCTGACTACTCTCTGATCTCTGATCTGTGTATCATATGACACGTATACATCATCCACAACGAAATGCGACATCGTTTGACCGATTAGCCACGAACACCGAACCCAACCATATGTTTCGCCCTTGCATTCAAATCCAACACGCTGGCACCAAAAATTGAGCTACACCAGACGTAAGGGGAACCATCATAGTTGTGGTAGTACAGGACTCAGAGTTACATGGTTCGTAAAATCGTAAATCATTAAATGCGCCCTAGGCCACTACGCCCCTCCGGGGTTGTTCCTGTCCACATTTTGAGCGGCCCGGTTAACGCTCTCGTATTCGAGCAGATGCGCGATCTGGGACTTCTGCACGCGGTCCCAGGATATCGGCGCGCGACCAGCGGTCCCGTCGAACGGCGTCTGCCGAGAGGGACGCGTGTATCCCAGCTGCGTTCTTTCGGGAGCGGAGTCGCCGCTGTAGCAGGAATGCTGGGGATCTGCGCTCGGGCCCTGCGCCGCAACCGCAAGGTCGGGGGTGGCCGAGTAGGCGGCTGTGGACGTTCCCTGTGCAGGTGGCACAGTTACGGGATGGTTCGAGCGGCCTAGAGTGACGGAATCCGCGGTGAGCGTCGGCGACACAGATGGTGCCAGGTTGGTGGCGGCCGCGGTAGTCTGGTTGGCTGCCAGTGGAGCGACTCCGTGTCGGTTGCGCGGGGACTCTGCGGAGCTCATGTTGGAGGCGCTGAACGCTGATTACTGGATTCCGATAGGCGGGGGCGGGCAGGTAGGTAGGTAGCTTGAGGAAAGAGGATGGCCTTCACCCACCTTTTATAGCGGTTTCAAATGCACGGATATAGAAATGCGCTGATTTTCCATAGCAAACGCGGTGCTTTTTCACGGCAGCAATGATCGTGGTTGATTTCCCTGGAGAGGCAAGACGGTCAAAGCGATACTGAGACCGTCACGCTTTAAGTGATCGAGTTACTGTCCAATTGGACAGCCTTCCGATCAACATATGCTCGCGTGAATCTTCCGGACGATCGCTCGAGTTCTTTGAAGCCAGTGCGCCACGTATAAACTACTCGCTTTGGCGCTCGTGCGTCCTACTAGAATTGACGACGCAGATTAATGCTATACCCCCAGTTGAATCCATGAAGTGTGCTATCGGAATGACCGAGCGATTTAGACACAAAGCGTCGTGGTGGAAGCTGGTGGAAGTTTCAAAAAGCGAGGCACGAGCTTCACATTTTTAAGCGTCTGTCTAGGAAAGACTAGGTGGAAGTTGGGTGGAAGGTTGCGCTTGCGATTCTTATCTTATCTCATCTTTGACATTTTCGCTCCCACGGTCTCTCTTGCGCGCAAAGAGCGTTTGTGTTGCGTTTGTGATCCGGGGCCGGGCGCTTCTGCATGTACGTCTATCAAACCACTCCACGAGCTAGTGCGAAAGGGGGGGGCACCGTGAGTATTTATAATTCAAAGTTCGCAAGAAATTACAGGCTACATACAGCAAGGTTACAGGGTCTTTTACAACTTGAGAAGCGATGGGAGGGGGCCGAGGGTGAGTGCTCAAAAAATCCGATGCCAAATGAAAGCCACACACACAGGTATAGTTGCTTACTCAAAAGACTATGCGACGGCTTTTTACCCTTCGAAATGTTCCGAAGGACCTCGTCTAAATCGCCATCCCGAACTTCGAGGACAGCGTGCCTGCACTGCCCCATTCACGCTCATCAGCGCCGGAACCCTAGGCGACGCGCCCCTCCCGCTGTTTCAAATTTACAAAAATGCGGATACTAGAGGCGATGCTGATTCGGTGCCTCCTTCTTGATCTTGCCAGTAACTGCCAGCGATTCTGCGGACGGCGGAGCTCCGCGGGACGTCAGATTTCATGAGCAGGGCCGAGCAGACGGTAGCAGTGGCTGACAGTGGTGTGCGAGTTCTGCATTGGAAAATTTAAAACTCTGCGCGTGTGATGTAATTGAGCTCATCGTCATCTAGACCATGCAACCCGATGATTGCATCTCTGATGTTCATCTCTTCCGGGCGCTTAAGTTACAAGCTATATAATTCGGACATCGATCTTGCCTTCCCCCCTTGGATCTCCACGCATCCGAGAAATGTCTGCACATATTGTGAGTAGAGATCTCTTTCTGCTACATGGTTCTGACTCCAAATAGGATCCAAGAAACCGCCCAAACAAGGCAAGACGCCGGATTGCGTCCTCGTTTGACTGGACAAGACGTCTAGGGAAATTTTTGTCATCCTTTGGAGCTCGGGGGTCATCATCCGGAGAACTAAATGATCCCAACGCTGACCTGAACAACAAACAAGCATTTGTGGATCAACTTCCACTGGACCACCCTGATCGACCCGAACATCTGCAGGGCCTCGCGGTCTCCTTCACAGATCGATATCGACGGCTGGGAAACATACAGGATCTTGAGGCTGCACTGCGGATAGCTCGAGAAGCCGTGAACTTAACACCAGCAGACCATCCTGGTCAAACAGGGCATCTGCAATATCAAGAAATATTGGATTTACTCCCCGCTGACCACCCCAGTCGGCCAGAAATTCTGCACAATCTGGCAGAGACTTTCGGTTCAAGATATAAAAAATTACGTGAACTGAAGGATCTCGAGGTAGCTCTGCAACTGAGTCAAACAGCGGTGGACCTCACTTCGACGCGGCAGCCCGGTCGGCCAGAACGTCTTCGAACCCTGGGAATCATGTTCTCAGCTCGGTATCGAAGATTGGGAAACCTCAATGATCTTGAGGCTGGTTTGCGAGCAGACCAGGAATGTGTAGATCTCACCCCAGCAGACCACCCCGATTGTGCAGGGCGCTTGGACTGCCTCGCAATCTCGTTCACGGATCGATATCGAAGATTAGGTGAGGTGGAGGATCTCGAGGCTGCACTGCAAAAATATCAAGAGGCAGTCGACCTCACACCAACTAGTCATCCCGACCGAGCAACAATTCTGCGTGGACTAGGAGTCTCTTTCGGAGAGCGATATCAGAGGTTCGGAAAGCAGGAGGACCTCGAGGCAGCACTGCAAGCAGATCAACAGGCGGTGGATCTGACGCCCGCAGACCACCCCGATTTGGCAGCACGTTTGCAAGCTGTTGCGGTGTCGTTAACAGATCGATACATAATATTGGGACACCTTGAGGACCTTGAGACCTCACTACAGAAGAAACAAGAAGCCCTCGAGCTAACCCGAGAAGATGACCCGAATAGGGCAGAGCGCCTGGAAGCCATTGCAGACTCTTTCATGGCTCAATATCACAGATTAAAAGATCTGAAGGATCTCGAGACTGCAATGCAAAAATTTCAGGAAGCTCTCGACCTGACCCCGATCGACCACCCCGATCGGGAGGGACTTCTTCAAGGCCTTGCAGCATGTTACAGGGATCGCTTTGATAGGTTGAAAAATGTGGATGATCTTCGGACTGCTCTGCAATAGGGCAAAGACGCAGCAGACCTTAGCCCACCAAAACACCCGGGTCTGGCAGAACATGTGCATGACCTGGCAGTCGCATTAAGGTGTCACAGTCAAGACCTTGCGTCCAACTCTACAAGAGAGTGGATTGGGAAGTGCAGGTAGATGTCTCGAAAAGATGATTGAATAAAAGACTAAAGAACTACAAGTTAATAGCTACTCTACTTATACTGTTTGTCGAACCGTGTGAACTTAAGTAGCTAAGTATATAATACAATGAGGTTACCAGGCAAATCGTGATCGGAGACGTCAAGTGTCAAGTGTCAATACTAAATATAGTTCATGGAAACGACTATTGTGTTCCGTTGCCGTGTGATCTTTAGCCAGCAAAGTCCTCCCACGTTATGCCATCGGCGTGAAGCGCTCGTGCAAAGGACCGATGTTTATCCCTTTGGAGGTTAGATCCCGAGTTCGGACAAAAAATTGAGATCTGCCGACCTAGGTTAGGGGCAGATTCGGACAAATCAGAGGGTGAGCAGCAGCAGGTCAGATCGCAAGTTCGGACAATGGTGATGGCTGCGCCCGAGGTCGGGTCAACGTTCGGACATCTGATTGGAGTGCCAAAAAAATTGCCATATCTGGCTAGGGCCACCAACGACAATGTACAATATGCAGTGTCCCAATAAAATTTTGTTTCTGGGGGCATTCGGGTGGCATTCTTGAGGTCAGTATTTTCCTAGACAAATGACTCCCTTCTGAATATTTATTTCAAGACAATCAAACGGCGCCGAACAATCTTTGCCAAACTAAAATCCCTTTCGACTGTTGCCGAAGCCAGCGTTGGCAGTAGCCGTACATTGGAGCCTGGGAGCTACGGCTTCGCTATTTGCGGTCCTCAAATCGTACTTGTCCGAGGCAAGTGCTTGCCTTCTCCGATCTGGAATTGGGACACTTAATCTTCCGTCCAGTTATTACAATGTACTCAAGAAATGGCGGCAAGGCCGGAGTACAGTCCTTGGCTCACAGCTGTGAGAAAATCAGCGCTCTCTCCTATTTGTTTGTACAGACCTACGAGAACTCGTATCGTCGCCAATTCAAGAACACCCGACGTGCTGATCTATTTCTGGGCGCGATAGAGTGATTTGCACATCTTCCCTCGAACTCATTCCTGGCCATTCTCCCTGTCGAAGCGAACGAGGCAGAAAGCGTGAAGATATATGCCAACCATGTGGAGATTGGATCGCGGGCTTATGCGATGTTTGAATCACTGATGGTGGAGAAGGAATTGTTATGCAAGGCGGTTGCAACTCTCAACACAGTGCGGCGCAAGGGTAAGGCAGATATTAGTCTTGCAGAGCTTCCAGAGGACGACTGGGTAGCAGAATGATTTAAATTACATTTTTATACGACATTTTCGAGGTGTTGTAAGGCGTGGAAGAAAAAAAATGGCTTAGAGGCAAAGCTCAGATAAAATTTGAGTCGGACGCGAGCCAGGAGCATAATTCGGACAAATCTCTGAGCTTGACCTCAGCCAGGAGTTCGGACAAATTTTTTTTTTGGCCAGATTTGGGATCTAACCTCCAAAGGGATAAACATCGGTCCTTCGTGCAACAAGCGCTGGGGTCACGTGCTCATCGATCGGCGACGATACGAGTTCTCGTAGGTCTGTACAAACAAATAGGAGAGAGCGCTGATTTTCTCACAGCTGTGAGCCAAGGACTGTACTCTGGCCTTGCCGCCATTTCTTGAGTACATTGTAATAACTGGACGGAAGATTAAGTGTCCCAATTCCAGATCGGAGAAGGCAAGCACTTGCCTCAGACAAGTACGATTTGAGGACCGCAAATAGCAAAGCCGTAGCTCCCAGGCTCCAATGTACGGCTACTGCCAACGCTGGCTTCAGCAACAGTCGAAAGGGATTTTAGTTTGGCAAAGATTGTTCGGCGCCGTTTGATTGTCTTGAAATAAATATTCAGAAGGGAGTCATTTGTCTAGGAAAATACTGACCTCAAGAATGCCACCCGAATGCCCCCAGAAACAAAATTTTATTGGGACACTGCATATTGTACATTGTTGTTGGTGGCCCTGGCCAGATATGGCAATGTTTTTGGCACTCCAATCAGATGTCCGAATGTTGACCCGACCTCGGGCGCAGCCATCACCATTGTCCGAACTTGCGATCTGACCTGCTGCTGCTCACCCTCTGATTTGTCCGAATCTGCCCCTAACCTAGGTCGGCAGATCTCAATTTTTTGTCCGAACTCGGGATCTAACCTCCAAAGGGATAAACATCAGTCCTTGGAGTGATTAGATTGGGGTCAAATCGTGACATTACCCCCCCTCTAGACTCAACGTCCTCGTTGATTTCGATGAAGACATTGGTTTCGGGAATAAATAGTTTTTTCGTCAAGTATTGTTGCGACTCCTCGCGGTGTTTGTATCTTTTGATTAAATAGTCCCAATGTCCGGCCGGCAGGACAGGGACTGCGCGAATATCGATCCCGTGATCCTTGTTGTATTTATCAAGGATCTTCTTGGTGTTCGTCAAGTGACGCCGTGGTTCCCACGTCCTCTCCTCAGGAGGGTAGTTTTCCACTTTATTAAATACTGGAAGCCCTTCCCACGCTTGTGGTGCTTCAAAATCTCCTCCACCTCGTACTCCTCGTGACCCTGCACGATCTGCGGCGCTGGCTGCTCCTCTCTCCGATGTGTCGGTGGCTCAACATAAGGCGTCAGCAGTGCCTCGTTGAAAACCGGATGTGACTTGTCCGTTTCAGGCAATCTGAGCCGATATGCCGAGGCTCCGACTTTTCCTAGAATCTCGTAAGGCCCCAGCCTTCTATCGTCGAGCTTCTTAGTCGGACGATCCGTGGTGATGTCTTTGGCCTCCAGCCACACCTTATCGCCGACTTTGAAATCAGGCGCCTGGCGCCTATGAATATTATAATATTTTTTCATTGTTTTCTGGGTTTTTTCTAGTGCAGCTGCTGCCTCATCGCGGATCTTTTTCATTTTCTCGGCAAAGTCGTTTGCGGCCTCATTGCGCGACTCAACTGTGTTTTCTATTCCCTTCCAGGGGTGGTATCCGGTGTTCACGAAGAACGGCGACATGCTCGTCGACGAGCTTTGTTTGTCGTTGTGAGTGAACTCGGCCAAAGCGAGCCACTCCGCCCAGTCCGACTGGCGATAATTTACAACACGCGGAGATATTTTTCGATCTCCTGGTTCATGCGTTCCGTCTGTCCATCAGTGATGGATGGAAGGCGATGCTCGGGTTCATTTCTATCCCGAGTAGCCGGTTGAGCTCTCGCATGAAACCGGAAACGTATCTCGGATCCCGGTCCGAGATAATCTTCCGCGGCACGCCGTGATATCTAATCACGCGATCCCGGGTCAACCGGGCCATTCCCTCGGAGGTCAACTCCATGTTCGTGGGTTCAGCGTGGATCATCTTCGAGAATGTATCCACCCAAACTTGAATAGCGTTAAAGCCGTTGCTGAACGGCAACGGCCCGATGAGATCCTCCGATATGATCTGCCAAGGCCCTTCTGCAATCTTGTGCGGGTTCAGCTTTCCTTGCTGATATCGGTGGATACGTGTTCTCTGGCATGCCTCGCATGTTTTGATATAAATAGAAACCTGGTTGCCGAGCCGCGGCCACCAGTAGTTTCGTTCTATAAGTTCCTGCGTCCGGTTCTCTCCAGGATGGCCGAGCAGGGCCGAGTCGTGATGTAATCCAACTATTTTATCGCGAAGTTCGTCGTCGCGAGGAACATAGATTAGACCGTTATAATAGATAAGTCATCGATCTTCTCCCATCCAGGGAGGTTTTTCTCAAGCGCCAGCTTGACGCTTTTGTCCACGCGCTTCGTAGCCTTGATCTGTGACATGATCTCGGCCTCCGGCCCTTCCATCGTGATCTCCTGAGATCGGAAGTACTCCGGTTTGAGAAGGACGACATTCTCGTTGTCGTTCTTCCCTTGATCGTGGTCCGCCCGGCGGGATAATAAATCGGCTTTTTTGTTGAGGGCGCCGGCCCGGTGCGACAATGTGAAGTCGTATTCGGATAGTTCCACTATCCATCGTGCTTGCCGCCTGTTCACCTTCTGCGGACTTTTAAAATACTGGAGGTTCTGATGGTCTGTCAGAATCTCGAACGTCTCTCGTGCGCCCATCAAGAGTGATCGCCACTCCTCGAGTGCGAGCATGATCGCGAGCATCTCTTTGTCATAGATCTCGTAGTTGCGCTCCGTCTCATTGAGGCGTGGGATTGGAACGCCACCGGGCGCCACCCCCCCTCTTGCTCCTGACTGAGCACAGCTCCTGTCGCTCCCTCCGATGCTCGGCTTCTAGCCGGAATTTCCCGTGATCCGTGGGAAGCGCCAAGACCGCGTCTTCGGCAATCCGGTCTTTAAGCTTCTGGAACGCGGATTTTTGTTCCTCTCCCCAGGAGAAGCCTTCTTTTCCGGTAAGCCGTGTAAGCGGCTTCGCTACCTCGCTGTAGCCACGCACGAATCTCCGATAGAAGTTCGTGAATCCCAAAAACGCCTGCACCTGCTTGAGGTTCTTGGGTTCGGGCCACTCGGTGATGCCACGGATCTTAACAGGATCCATGCGCATCGAGTTGTGGCCAATAATAACGCCGAGATACTCGATCTCGGACTTCTCGAAGTCGCATTTCTGCGGTTTTAGGAATAATTGATTTTCCTGGAGTATATCTAATACTCGTTTAACAATAATACGGTGCTCCTCCAGGGTGTCCGTGAAGATAAGGATATCGTCGAGGTAGACAATGACTTTTCCCTCGTTTATGAGCTCGCGAAGGATGTCGTTCATCATTGTTTGGAAAGTGGCGGGCGAATTGGTAAGCCCGAAGAACATGACCAGTGGTTGAACAAGCCGCGATTGGTCCGGAATGCTGCCTTCCACTCGTCTCCCTCTTTGATTCGAATATTATTATATCCCCACGAATATCCAGTTTGGTGAAGATCTTCGCACCTCGAAGCTTGTGTACTAGCTCCGAGATAAGCGGTAAGGGATAACGATTCTTGATCGTCATCTCATTTAATTTACGGTAATCTGTACCGGTCGAAGGCTTCCATCCTTCTTTTTGATAAAAAAGAACGCCGAGGCCATCGGCGACTTGGACGGCCGGATGCGTCCCGATTGCAAGTTCTCCTCCAGGAACTTGGTCAACTCCCCCTGCTCGTTCATGACAACGGGTAAATCTTGCAATCTACAGCCTTTGATCCTGGCTTGAGTTCGATGGCATGATCCCATGGACGCTTCTCCGGCAGTTTGTCAAACGACTCCTTCGCGAACACCTTGATGTATTCGCGATACTGCTCCGGGACGGCGTCTTCCGTCATCTTCTGCTTCTCCACATAAGCCTTCTCCGCCATCTGCTGAGCCTGCGTCCCCTTCATGCGCAAATCCACGTGTTCCGCAAAATCAACCATCAAGATTGATTCGCCCTCCTCGAGGGGTTCTTTTTCACACCCTTCGGCGGCTTCATTACCGGTCATGTTGCACTCCAGAGGGCAACGGTTGAATTTAATTGTCTGGCCCCGCCAGCGATCGTGGGGTTGTGTTTAAACAACCAGTCATAACCAATAAACATTCTGGCCTTCCCGAGGCCCGTGACAAGGAACCGCATCCGTTCTTGATGTGCTCCGATTGCATGATCAACTCAGCGTAATGAGTGATCCGTCCGCCCACATTCTCGGAGCCGTCTGCATTCTGAGCAATGATCTTCTGATCAAGCTCCCTGAGCTCGAAGCCCTCGGCCTTGGGTAGGCCCGGTCAATACACGTGGTAGTGCATCCGTTGTCCAACACGCCTTGATCCGGCGTGTTTTCCCCGTGTCGAGTGACGTCAACTCACTGGAACCAGCATCTCGTGCTTGCTCCGTTGCTTCTGGAACTCCCGGAGTTCCTGCGACAGGTGATCTTCGTTGATCCCCATCACACGTCGTGCGAGCCACTTGCAGCTTCGAGCTTCTTAAGCCTGAACGGGATCCGTGTATGCTCCGGTGCTTTCGGCACCTCTGGCGCTTCCTCCTCTTTCGAGGATTGAGCCATCGCAGCTGAGCTGCCCTTTTTCTTCGCACTATTTTTCTCACTGGTTTGGGTTCCAGGGGCCTTTTTGTTCTGAACAGATTTCGATAAGGTACATATTTTTTGGGGTTTTTCTACAGAGTCTACTACTTTATTGTTCTTAGTACGTAAAGCGGTGCGTTTTTCTATATATTTTACAAATTCATTCTCGGAAATTGGGTCTACAGAAAGTACAGTATATTTATTGTTTGTAATGTTTGTGGGGGAAGGGGGCGCCGGGTCGGCCATGACCGGGGCCCTCTTTAAAAATCCTGGCCGTATTTGGCCCGTGCTTGTTCGAAAAGGAATTTAAAGTCCTCCTTGGACATATCGTCAGTCCGCAACGAGCGGACATTGATCTTTCCGCGCTCCCGGCGCGGTTTCGGGCACTCCCGTGCCATGTGGCCCTCCTGACCACAGTTGTAACACTTGAAGGCCGAGGTCTTCGTCTTGGACGCATCAACGTCCATCGGCACTGGCGCCCCGGGCGCCGGTTTGTGCGCCAAGTACGGTGCGCTCCCCTTGGTATTACCGGCAGGGGCAGCCAGGATCTTTGCCAGGACCCAAAAGTGGGTGCCGGTCTTCTGCTGCGCCTGGCGCAGCTTGTTCCGCTTGAGGATGCGATTGATGGTCATCATCCTCTTTTTCAACCCGGAGTAATTCTCCGGGATTTCGATTCCACCAGCGTAAAGCTGGTCTCGGACTTCCTGGCTGACCAGGTTCTCCAGGTTCTCGCACAGGAACCGGTCGTGGTCCCCGTACTGGTTCTGTGGGCTGTATCCCGCTTCCTCGGCATTCAACTCGAATGCCTGGATGAAGTCGCCTAAGGACGACTTCCCTTGCCTCGTGGTGGTGAGGCGAATGTAGGCCAGTTGGCTCACATTCTGGTCCTTGAAGGTCCCCGCAAGGGCCTCCAAAAACATCTTGAGCGTGTAGCCTTTCGGCAACACCTCATCTCCGAACTGGTCCTCCCTGAGGACTGTCCTGCGCCAGTTGCGCGCCCAAATGGATGCGGGGCAGGCGCTGCCATCGCTGCTGCCAAGCAGCGAGATCGTGAAGGCGATCTTCACCTTCTGGGAGGGGAACTCCTCGCCGTAGGCCCACATGTAATTCTTGAGGGCCTCAATCCAAGTGTTCCACTTGGATTTGTCGTTGCCGTCAAAGATGAACGGCGTCTTGGCGAGGGTGATGTTTGAGGAACCAGTCCTCGGGGCGGGAGACATGAAGTGGATGGGGGCAGCGGGTCTCGAGGGCATCCCGTAGACAGGGGAGCCTCGTTCAGGGGTTTGCAGCAATGGCCGCGGCGGTGATGCCGGGTAATAGGCTGGTTGGTTTGTCATCGGGACCGGCTGCCCTGTGGGATACACAAGGTGGGGTGATGGGGATCCGGCATGGCTGGACATGGCGGCGGGATCCGGGAAGCTGTGGAACAGCTGGGACGCGGGGGATGTGGTTGGTGGTGCGAGCGACTGCTCGACTTCGGGTTCAGACGGGGTAAGGGATGGTAGTGGTGCAGGAAGTGCACGAGGGATGACGATGGGATTTAGGGGAGTGGGGTGTCTGGGGTTGCGATAAACTCGCGGCGAGTCAACGTGTAACGGCGTCGAATGGAACGGGTTGGGTGAGCAGAGCGAAGACGGGAATCGGGGGAGGTCGTATAGCGAAGTGGTTGCTGGTGGTGGTGGGGATGGGCTGGGTGAGCTCGAGGGTGCGCGAAACGTTGCAGCTTGGTCGATTCCGCACGAGGCGGGTGGTGGGGTTCGAAGCGGTCTCTTGCGAATAGAACTATCCCAGGTCTTCTACGACACCCCCGGTGATAGCGAGGTAGTCCTCCCCGAAGGTTGAACTAGCACTCCTGCGACTGTCTTAGTGCTGGGACGGACTCAACGTTTCCCGTAGCACGACGTCTGTCTATTTTAAATGGATCGCGCACGAGGGGCGCTGCAATTGTTTTACGTAGGTGTGGACGACGTGAATGGTGGGGAGGGGAGTGTGGAACTTCAGATACGAGAGAACCAAGTAGAGGTAAGAAATGACGACTGCGAAGTGCAGTGTCGAGTGGTTAGAGGTTTTGTGCAAGGAGTGCACGGGGATGGTGAGGAAAGGAGGTCGGGGTGGGGTGGTACGAGGGTAAGAAGGTGAGTCTTTTATTATGTTACAGTCAAGACCTTGCGTCCAACTCTACAAGAGAGTGGATTGGGAAGTGCAGGTAGATGTCTCGAAAAGATGATTGAATGAAAGACTAAAGAACTACAAGTTAATAGCTACTCTACTTATACTGTTTGTCGAACCGTGTGAACTTAAGTAGCTAAGTATATAATACAATGAGGTTACCAGGCAAATCGTGATCGGAGACGTCAAGTGTCAAGTGTCAATACTAAATATAGTTCATGGAAACGACTATTGTGTTCCGTTGCCGTGTGATCTTTAGCCAGCAAAGTCCTCCCACGTTATGCCATCGGCGTGAAGCGCTCGTGCAACAAGCGCTGGGGTCACATGCTCATCGATTGGTGTTGGAGCGATTAGATTGGGGTCAAATCGTGACATAAGGTCCCAGTACCGAATATCTGGGGACCTAGAGGATCTAGAGGCTTCTCTGCAGAGAAAATGAGAGGCAGTGGACCTGACACCACCAGGCCACCCTGCTCAACCCACACGTCTCAGAAGCCTTGCATCTTCATATCAACACTGATATCGAGAACTAGGAAACATGGAAGACCTTGAGGAAGGTCTAAAAATAGCCCAAAAAGCCTTGGATCTGACGCCGGAGGACGACCCCGGTTGGCCATACTGTCTGCAAACTCAGGCAGTCTTGTTGATGCACAAGTACCGGGAATTGAAAGATCCAAAGGATCTTGCAGCTGTGCATGCAAAGTATACAGCTTCTTTTGAACCTTCGGTCCTCATGAATCCGGAAGCATCATGGGCTGCTTCCCGACGCTGGGCGTCCTTTGCAAATTTCCATGATCCCTTAAATGGTCCCATTGCTTACCTGGCTGGCTTTCGTCTCCTTCCCGACATTCTGTGGATTGGAAATGGCATTGATGTAAGGCAGGATGCCATTCGCAGGCTAAAAATCGGCCCAACTACTGCATCAGCTACAAGGGCATGCATTCAGCTTGGCCATTTAACAACTGCAGTAGAAATTCTTGAACAGGGTGTTGCAACCACATTTCAGCAGATGCTCCAGCTTAAAACAGATGTGGATGAGCTTCCCTCTGCTCAGGCAGTTAAATTCAGGACACTTTCATCTGAGCTCTATGCTGGAACAGCTTCCAACCCAACAGATGTTGCAAGGCAAAGAAAGAACCAGCTAGAGGAAATCCGCAAGCAACCGGGATTTGAATATTTCCTCTGCCCTAAACCCTATAGTGTGCTTTGGGAGTCATCACAAGGTGGACCTGTTGTGATATTGAATAGTCACAGAAAAGGCTGTGATGGAATTATAATTCTCAGGGACAGTCCACAGCCAATTCATGTTCCACTGCCCGAAATAACTTTGGATTTCCTCAAATCACAGAAGGAGATGCTGGCGGAATTGCTGGGCCAATGCAATGTCAGAACACGCAGTCGACTTGATGGTTATCGAGAGGGGTTCAAATCTAGACCCGTACAAGAATGGTTTGTGGACTTGTTAAAATCACTCTGGACGAATATAGTTGAGCCTGTGTATCTGGTTTTAGCCTCGGTAAGTGTCAAGGAAGTCCTGATAGTTCTAAATTAAATTTGATTAGTACGGAATCTCCGGTGGTAGACTATGGTGGCTACCCACAGGAGGATTCAGCGGACTACCTCTGCATGCAAGCCCTCCCTCAACCGACCAGTTCATCCATTCATACACTGCAACTCTGGGATCTTTGTTGGACGCTCGCAATAAAGAGTCCGCTGTACCGAAATTTGGCGTGGTTGCAGTAACACACACTGGACTGGGTCACGAAAATTATCTAGAGGGGGTGGGACAGGAAGTCCACAGGATTCGATCCGTCGTTCCGGATCTCAAATGTCTTGAAGCAGAAAAGGCAATACCAGAGGCTGTAAAGCTCCACCTTCAGGACTGCTCCTGGCTTCACCTAGCGTGCCATGGTGCACAAGATTCAACTGATCCAACGAAAAGTCGGCTGTTACTCTACGAAGGCAGCTTAGAGTTGGGCACAATTCTTCGGATGCCCCTCTCCAATGCTGAGTTTGTATTTCTCGGGGCGTGTCAAACGGCCATGGGGGATGCTGAACTGTTGAACGAATCCTTCCATTTTGGAGGCGGGTTCATTGCTGCGGGGTTTCGGAGTGCTGTGGGGACTTTGTGGTCCATGGATGATCGCGATGGACCATCTGTTGCCGAGAATTTTTACACTCACCTGTTCCGTGATGGGCGAAGACCTCGAGCGACCGATACAGCGGAGGCGCTGCGAAGTACGGTGGGCGAATTGAGGGCTAACAATACTCCATACGCGCGGTGGGTTCCTTTCATTCACATGGGAGTATGATCATAATGTACATTTAATACGCTCACTATATCATATATTGTATATTGGTGCTCCAAATTATTATTGTCAGAAGGACGGTATCTCATCGTTGTCGTCGGCGTAGATTCGTTGGAATTCGGATGCAGGCTTATTTTCTAATGTCCTCCGCATCCTTGGGAGTCCACCCCAACGTTCGTCTCTAGATGCGTGCTTACGGCTCCGGGCTGCTTACGGGACATTTTATGATTTATCGGAATGCTCTGCAAGATTGAAGACCAAAGACATTCAAAGCATTTGTCACAGTGCTGTACTCTCTTTCAAGATGAGTTCTCCATCTGCTGTACATAATACGAGCATGAAGTTTCAGACGACATCTGATCCTGTCTTTATTCTCCCTCCGAGTCTGTTAAAGCTTCGCGCCCCTCGTAGCGGCCCCAAGATGCTCGAAGATCCCCGCCGACATGGCGCCCACATCGCTTGTAACGTTTATCTAGTCATCTTCGCGTCAGATCTCCTACAGAACCGGTCTAAGTTGCGGGAGAAGATCACCATGTCAAATCCCTCGTCTGCCCGCCGCGCCGCCTGGGCGCCCGTGATGCAGTATATTGCGCTGTCGAGAAGGATTACGCGGACGGAAGAAACAGTGACAGGGACACGCACCACTTCTTCCCGGCTTTTTGTACCGCCTGTCGGATATTTTGGATGATTTTCTCGACCTCGGGATGTGGATCCGGCGAGGGCGCGGGATACCCTAAGGAGATGGAGAGGTCGTAAGGGCCGATGAACAGTACGTCTAGGCACGGACGCTGGTCAATCAACACCGCAAATGGCATGATGCTGAGGGGGCTCACCAATTCCATCAACCTCCGCTATTTCCTTGACGTTCGCCAGTCCCTCCTTGGTCTCGATCTGGACCATCACCACGACGGCGTCGTTGGCCGCTGCGAGGTATTCCGCCGCCGACATGTCCCACCCCGCGTGCGTGAACGGACTCCCGAAGCCGCGGCGCCCGGCGGGCGCGAAGCGGCTGTCCGCGACGATCTCCGCCGCTTTCTCCGCCGTCGAGACCTGGGTTGGGTAGATATACGAACATCAACATCCAGCTGTCAGATTGACACTCTGTTCAAAACAGCGCACCATGGGCACGAGCACCCCCCGGGCGCCCGCGTCGAGCGCGTGCTTGATCTGCCAGCTCGTACTGGCGCTGGTGCCCGTCGCGGGGATGCGGACGAGCGCGCTGGGCGCGCCGACGGGGCGCGCGCCGTGGATCGCCGCGATGCTCTCCGCGAGCCCCGAGGTGAGGGACGTCAGCCCGTGCTCGCAGTCGACGCATACCCATGAGAGCTTCGGGCTCGCCTGTGCCACTGTGCGCGCATGGATGAAGCCGGGGCTCGTCAGCCAGACGCCGAAGGCGGGCTTGTTGGCTTTGAAGGCGTTGAGGAGGGCGTGGCTGGCCATTCCGCTCGATGTACGCGGTGGGAGAAAGGTAAGCGTGGGTGTAGTGCGGTCGGGTGACCAGCGCGACTCGGAAGCGAGCTATTTTTAGTCAACGTCGCGTAAATGCGCGAGGCGGTAAGAGGATATACAAGATGGACCCATTATTTTGATGTGCCACACCATTTCCGCAGATGCAACATTCTCGCAAATGCAACACATTTTCGCAAATGCAACACATTTTTGTCAAGTGCCACACATTCCTATTTCGGCGTTCGGATCAATCGGGCTGTCAATCGTGATAGAAATCCTCGCTCTTTCCTCTTGACCACACCGTGATCACGATTGCCTATCGGCGTCGCATTCAACGCGCCTCCGCCCCTGCCCGACGTCGCTGACGCTACCATAGGACGACGACGCCACTGGCTTACCCGCCAGCCGCTGTATGAACGCATACCATCTTGTACTCACCGGGTATGTCGCAGTCGAAATGCTGAGGACAATTATTTGACAACTCAGCAGTGCGGGGCCATGCGCACCGCCATTGGTGTGCTGCTCAGCGCAAGAAGGATTAACAAGCCAGCATTTTACGCTGAGCAGCGCCGCTCGAGCCGGCTGCGTCGGCGGCGGCGCGCAATGCGCGTCCAGCCGTTACATTCCCCGGTGCAGCCCGCGCCTAGTGCCCTCACCCCCTCTGTGCCCGCCTCCCACCTCACAATCGTAACCGATACATTGTCGCGATGGCGCCGTGCAAGCGGCGCCGGGATGCTCAGTATCCGCCTCGGCGTGTGGGAGCTCAGGCTAGGTGAGCCTGCAAGCCTGCCTGAGTGGAAGACAAGTCAGGGTAGATTACCAGGGCATGTATTCGTTCGCCGCACTGCAAATATGATTAGATTAGATTTGTGGTGCACTGCCACCTGTCAACGCTTGCTCTCAGCTCATCGACACCTCGCTTTCGAAACCTCTTTCCAGCTCTCCTCGTACTCACCCTCGTCGAATTCTTTGCTTCATTCACATTTAAAATGACTCAAAACTCCTGCTGTGGTCTCCCCTTGTCTCTTCCTGTCGACTTCGACTGTGTCGCGCACGCTACGCGTCCCGCCAATATTGCGCCTCTCCACAATATGGAGCTTTCGGAGATCAACAAGAAGAACATCGCGATCGAGAAGTCCAACGAGGCCAGTATCGCGCACACGCGCACATATGAAGCTGCCCACCTCTCGACGGCTGGAATCGGTAACCTCGATGTCGGCACACGTTTGCTACCGCTCTTCGAGTACTCCACTGCCGACAAAGAGCTCCTCGTTTCTTCCAAGGAGTACGCCGAGTGCATCGGCCCGCTCCCGCCGTCCCTCATCAGATACCTCGCGGAAGATCGCTTGAAGATCGCACGCGCTAATGCCGACGAAAAGGCGAAGCGCGAAAAGGAATGTTCGGACCGCGAGATGGAGAAGCTCAAGGCCAATGCGTCTATGGCCGGTACGCTCCTCATCTCTAATCCCCACGACATATCATCGGTCCTTTCGGAACCGGCGATTGTTCCTCCTGTATTCTCCGTCTCTCTTCGCACCAACATTTTTCTTCCCCTTCATTTCTGGACCGACGCGATTCTTCGCAAGGCAGTGCAGAAGCCGGGCGAGTTCACGAAGGAGTTGATACGCCCCGAGCAGACGTCAGCGCTTGTTACTCCCGAGCGCGTGCTCGTCGTCGACTTTGATAAAGTGACGAAGAAGTTCGGGGGTGAGGAGGCCTCGGAGTTGCTGACGCCTAGCTTGTGGCGCCAGGCATTGTGCAATATGTTGTCAGCTTGGGAATTTCTTTGTCCAGCCGTCAAACCCAACGACCCTTCCTCCCCGACTCACACTTACGCGTCGGAGTATGGCCTGCATATTCATTTCTTCGCGAACTTGAAGGTGTTCAACGAACTCCCGCACATATGGTACCCCATCGAGCTCGAGCTTCGCCTCGAAATTACGAGTACTTATGTAATCATTCTTTCCTTAAATCAGAGTGAAATTTTTGCAGGCTCAAAACTTCATTAGTCCGCCCTCATCTGTGTAATGTTTTAGTGGCTGTGCTGAAGCCTTTTTAGTGGCTGTGTTTAAATCCGCTTCAAACTTTGTGACTCGCCGATGGCCCGCGAGAGTTCGAATCCGTCCAATGCATTTATTTTTCGACAAGTTATGCCTTCGCTTCGCTCCGGCAATTGCACCAAAGGAACTCCGTATTTACATGGAATTTATAAAATACCGTTGTCTGGTTGCGGTACAGTTTAATTCTGTTTTCAAATCAGGAGCCAGCTTACAGCCCCTTACGGAACTTAGGGCATGTCCGATTTTTTTTCTATTTTGAGCCGTTTTTGATGGTTTTCATTGAATCCATTGCCCTGAGCTCAGTTCTTCATATACAGACGTAAACCCTATATGGGCGGATTTGCGCTACGATTCTGCAGGGGCTGTGGCGTTCCGATTTCATATATTATTATTTAAAAAAATGCAGTATATGATTTTGTAGTTTTGTTCAGATCCATTCCTGTCTGAGGAGAACATCTTGAAGCAAGCTATATAGTGTTTTGAGAGGAGTTCCCAGCTACACAAAGGGGACCTCGTCAGCAGAATTTGTTTATTGCACCTCATACGCGCGGATGATGTGATTCAAACTAGAATTTTGCAAATTTATTGCATCTTGCTTGGGACCGCTGCCCGCTGCTGCTCTCTGGCTCAGGACGCGGAATGTACACATCTGCACTCATTACATAGTACAGTTTTCTGCGGGTCCTTGATCCGCCGCTTTTAATCAATTCATATCATCCAAAAAATGGTGTTTTTAGTCGAAGTAAAATTACAGGGCAATGGAGTAGGGTATGAACTATGTGCTGGTAAAATATAGGGGCGATACAATGGGTTTCTAGCTATGTTTCATGCAAAATAATTTTGATGGCCAAATGTCACACTTTTGGTCCTTGATCCATGTGTGGCGTTTGCGATCATCTTTTCTCCGGCCACCTCGCACACACTCTACCCGTCGTCCAAGCCCGAGCCCGAGCCCTCCAACCCATTGTCAGCTGTCACCTTTGCTGGTGGCTTTGGTTTCAGCGGGCGAACCGGCTTTTTCGGCAGGTTTTTCTTCAAGACGCCATCGGCAGTCAATATCTCGCATTTCTCCTTCCACAACTCAACCGTCGTCGCATGGTCTGCCTTGACCTGCTCCCACCATTGCTTCAAGTTGTCCTTCATTGCTTTGGCCACCTCTTGGTCCTCTGCTCGCTTGGCCTTGTCCACGATTTCCACATCTCGCAGCCGCTCCGCCTCCACCTTTGCAGCGATGAACTCGGGGTTGGTTAGGTGACAGCCAAAGCTATCCATCGGCAAGATTTCCCGTTTGTTTTTCTTCTTCGTCTCCTTCACGTGCAGAGCCTGACTCTGCTTCTCAACAAACAGATTTTGGACGACAATTGTTGTGTGAGCTGATTCAATGATTACATCCCTTGCACGAATTTGCTGCTGTGAGTTGCGCAGATCCCCCTTCATCTTCATTGCGTACTCAACGAGCTCCTCCCGCATCAGTTCTTCCATCGCATTGTCCGGCTCTGTGAGGTGATCCCAGTTAGGCACGGCCAAAGCCGGCGGACCTTCCAGCACTGGGGCAGGGATCCTGATCTGTGAGGTGACCTTGGAGGGTCCAACAAGGAAGCTGCCGGAGATACCCGCAACGGCGCCAGTCATCATCCGCATGTGCTTCGATGGTGTGTACAGTTGCGGGTCAATGTTAGGACCTCTAACCCTTCACAAGTTTGCCGGTGTCGATGGGGCCGACCCGCTATCCACAGCAGGCGCTGCTGTGTGGGTGTGGGTTTCGGGGTCGAGATTGAATGCCGTAGGGGTGTAGTGATGGAAGGCCGCCATGACAGCACCAACGGGACTCGGATGGGGGAGTGGGAACGCTCCTTTGACTGACGTCGCCTCTGCCGGCTTCATCTGGTGTGGCTTGATGACATTCAGATCGCATGGGTACACACCCATAACGCGGAATGCTGCCTTGACTGTAGCCGGGTTGAACGCATGCAAGAATGCCTTGCCCCAGACGCCGGTAAAGTCCCCCCTCCCAACCTTCTGCTGATTCAGATCCTCAAACTTCCGCAGCTCGTCATTCCAGCACCTCTTATGGCACGCAAAACACACGACGTCGAGCCCTTGAAGGGTGTGGGTGCAGTGGGGTGGGTAGCCGAGGATAATGATGTTTCTCTCGGCACAGGCCTTCAGCACGTCGGAGCTGATGTGTGAGATGTGGTTGTCGTAGATGATCACTCGGGTGCGTCCCCCTGCTTTTTCTTTGGTCTGCGCATCGAAGTCTTTGATGATGTAATCAAGCATGAGACCACTGTCGATCCAGCCTTTTTCAGACACGCAGATACTGCTGCCGCCAATCAGTATACAATCTCCATCAAGGTAAGCAATGTACGATGCTTCCGCCACGTTATTCTCACCAAATTTCTTCTGCATATTTTTCCCCTTGAAGATCAATATCGGTTTCAAGACAGTCCCATCGGCGCAGATTGTAACAATGGCAGTTGTGGTCTCCCGGTCAGCCCCTCCCTGCTTGTGGCACACCTTTGCCCCCCATCTTCCCACCACCCCTGCTTTCCGGTGTCAGATGTCACGAAGCCGCTCTCATTCATCCCATAGATGTTCTCTGGCAAGATGTCCTTGTCAACGACGTGTTCCTTGACAAGATTGAACCAGCTCTTCACTGCCTCCGGATTCAATGCCTGGGCCCTCTGGCGATCAAGACTTTTTGTCCAAAAGACCTGGAGCTCATCATAGTGCCGCTCGCAGAACGCGTAACTCCATGTCGACATGGGATTAATGGGCTCTCCCCCTCGGCTCTTCAAGATATCATTTGCATGGGCTGTGATGGCCGCATGGGTCAATGGGAATCCACGGTCATGACACGCCAAGACGGTGTCGACGACAACACATTCTTCTGATAGGGTAAGTTTTGCTTCGTCGCGTTAAACGCGTTCATTGATGCGTTCCCGGTAGCGCGACGACGCAATGTATCCTTGTTAACATCATACCAGTCGGCTATGGTACGAATACCCTCGCGTTTGTTTTCGGGTTTGAGTGTGTTATGCTGATACGCGTCCAGTGCTTTTTTTAGCTTTGCTTCCTTCTTCGCAGCAGTTTCCCGCTTCTTCATGGAGTCGGAGAGGGCTCTCCCCATCGTTTTTAGAGCAGTGGATGTAGTGGCGAGCGGGATATGGATGTGGTAGAGGAGAAACAAATTTTAATTTCGTGTTTCTTTGACATCCCGCAAAGAAACCGAATTGCGGCCTCATTTCCTGGCCAAATCACTCGGACCAAAGGACTGAAATGAAGCTGAGATGCCTATGCATAAGATCCAGTACCCAAATGAGCAAGGATTTGGGCCCAATGAGCCGCAACGAGGCAAAGGAAAAGTGGCAATCATCAAAATTGCACCGTTTTTGGGACAAATACATATGCCGACGGCGCTGCACGAGGCCGATTACCTCCAAACTCTCAATATATACGGACCATACTATAGTTAGGGCTCGTACCAAATGCCTAAGGATGAGTGACTGAATTGCGCTCCATATTATTATTTTACAAAGTTCGGATCAAGGAACCCATGTGGATCAAGGACCCGCAGAAAACTGTACCCCCGAGATTTCTTATGGTTCACATTTCCTCTATCAGCCTCCATTCGGTGGTGCGACGCGCCCCCAATATGACAGTGTTACGGCGGCTGACTCCACGCGCCTGTGACTGATCGTTCATATTGGGGCATGTCGCGTCGCCGGACGGAGGCAAACAGGGAGAATGTGAACCATAAGAAATCTCGGGGGTGCTATTTAATGAGTGCAGATGTGTACATTCCGCGTCCTAAGCCAGAGAGCAGCAGCGGGCAGCGGTCCCAAGCAAGATGTAATAAATTTGCAAAATTCTAGTTTAAATCACATCATCCGCACGTATGAGATACAATAAACGAATTCTGCTGATGAGATCCCCTTTGTATAGCTGGGAGTCCTCTCAAAACATTATATAGCTTGCTTCAAGATGTTCTCCTCAAACAGGAATGGATCTGAGCAAAACTACAAAATCATATACTGCATTTTAAATAATAATAATAATAATATAGAAGATCGGAGTGCCACATCCCCTGCGGAATCGCAGCGCAAATCCGCCCATATAGGGTTTACGTCTTTATATGAAGAACTGAGCTCAGGGCAATGGATTCAATGAAAACCATCAAAAACAGCTCAAAATAGAAGAAAAATCGGCCGAGCCCTAAGTTCTGCAAGTGGCTGTAACACGATGGTGAACTATATATGTAACTTGGGGGTGAAGGCCGCGGCCCGGCCCAGCAAACTCGCACTTATAGTCCCCTCTTTTTTTTTTTCTCGGGGCTTTTTACGTCTTGGTCATTTATTTTGTATAATCCGGATGCTTGGTGTCAATGGAGGTGGGCATGGGCCGTTGTTGTGGTCATCTGACTATTGATGTTATGCTCACAGTACCCACCGCCAAATTCGGCCCTCCGCATGCCGACACGTTTTGGGACTGATGCCGCTATCTGGCTGCCATTCTGACTAGACAGAAAGTAATATTATATGCCGGGCTACACAATGTTGGTAGGAAATTTGGTAATTCAGATTTTCGGTTGTAGATGA
The DNA here is from genome assembly GCA_029378255.1 of Mycena rosella. Taxonomy (NCBI): domain Eukaryota; kingdom Fungi; phylum Basidiomycota; class Agaricomycetes; order Agaricales; family Mycenaceae; genus Mycena; species Mycena rosella. The sequence continues at coordinate 98,509 of JARKIE010000145.1, read as the reverse complement.
CCTGTCTTCAGTGGTGCGATGCCGGGAACTGTTGGAAAATGCGCTACAAGTCTGGCCGCCATCACAGTGACCGAACACACGACATACCAGTGACTCTGCTGTTCCTCGACGTGCCAAAGCTTTCTGGGCAATCTTTGGACAATCAGGGACATCAGGCTAGCTATTAGATGTTAATTGACCAAGATTTTGGCAGGAGAGGAGCGTGGTATGGTATTAGTATGAGAAAGTCAAAAGTTGAAGCTCGGCGCGATATGATGTGGCTGTGCACTTCTTTGATTGGCCATCAACCCAATCACCCATGCCCACCTCCACCAAGTTGGTGTATTCAGGCATATTGTGGCACATACAGCAATCCGACAAACAACACGTGATCTATACGCACATATTAAAAGTCCTAACATATGCAAATGACCATCAAAAAAAAGAAGACACCTCGAGAGATTCGAACACAGCCGACGATTTGAACCAATTACAAATCACAAACACAGCCACTAATACTTCACAGAATATGAAGCAGATTTAAAGGACAGCCACTATTTTACATTCAACATAGCCACTATTTTATATAGCACAGCCACTATTTTGCATTGCAATCTTAAATTAGGAAAATTTTAACCACACCTGAAAAACCTCATGTCAATTGATTAAAATAATGATTACTAGGAACATGGAATAAGGATTCAATTTTAATCCTTGAATGCATGTGCTACACAGTCCCCGTCAGTTTTCTCCGGCGCAACACGGCCATCAGTATTCCGACCCTCCAAGTTGAGATTTTTGAGTCGGCCAAAGCACTCTTGGGGCGGAATTTGTTGAACGCAGGTGCAATCGGATCAACATTTGCCATGGTACACAGCGGGGGCCAATGGAGAACGAGTATGCAGGGCTCAGGCTCATATCGCAACAGACAGAGCAGCATGCAGGCAGCCATTCATAGTTTGCGCAGCATGTGCATCACATTTAAGACGTAACTATCGTGCCCGGCCGCCCAGCCGTTGAAACGCTGACTATTGAACCACAGGTGAAATAAAGCATGAAAGCTGAACACAAAAGTGAACAACCAACAACACCAACAACACACAACAACTCAAACTATCAAACGCGCAAGTTCGGGGTTCCTACCAGGTATTAGGCAGTGGCAATTTGGGACTTTACAATGCAAAAGCAGTTTTTAGCTAAAGGTGACTTTTGGGACAACCAGACCGTTCTAGGCGCTTAACGTGACCTCAGAGGGTAAGGAAAGTAGGATTGGGGCAACAGGGGTTTGGAATTACTTCCAAGGTGATCTTAAGATCAATAGGTTTTTGTCTGGCACTTATATTCTGGTAACTGGCTTGATAACTATGGCAAAGTAACGACAAAGGTTACAGCTCCACAGAAATCTGATGTTCAACTTGTTCGCACGTACTGGTAACTTGTAACTTGCACTTGATTAGTCCTTTCGAACTTCTCAACTTGTCTCGTGTTCAAATACAATCAAAATCAAATTTATTCCCGCAATGTAAGCTAACTGAGAGAACTAAAAGTTCTTAGAGTTACACCGAATAGAGTCTAAACGTTCCCACACAGGACCTAGCTGGTAGCCTTGGTCTCTGGGTAAAAAAGGGTAGAATCCACTGGCTTCCTCCTAGAAAACTATGGGTATTTATACAAACGAGAGATCTAAATAAGGAAATCACAATATCTGGTCATAAAATAATACAAACAGGTATTCAGAACTCGTCGGGTAAACGCTCCGAGCTCATTTAGCTGCGAAATTGGTCCTGTTGAAAGTTAGTTCGCGAGAAAATGGTATATTCATTATTTTAATGGCAGCTGAGACCTCTGTCCTCAGTCACACCAGGAACGAACCATGTGGTGCGCTCCATTCTGACTCGAATCCGCAGCTGCTGCGCTGCAGATCCCATGCATTTAATGACAGCTCCATATGGTTTCTGGGCTTTAGATAAAGCAAGTACCTAGACCCGGGTGATCTCTATTTAGCCGCGCGGAGTTGCTGTTCCGCTGGCCCGATCATCAGTCCGGTTAAACCGTTGACACTTCCTGTCAAAAGCCTGATCGGCTTTATCGGGAAGTGTCGGACTTGCTGCCGCGTGAGGTCGCTTTGACCGCCGCGACATTGTGCAAGCTCTAATCGTGTACCCAATGTATTGCCCATTGTCTAGATGGTGTGCAGTAACTATGCCCTTGGTAGGATCATGCAGGCAAGTCCCAGTTCCTCACAGAACGGATGGATGACCTTTCGCTAAAGGTAGTATAGCTGCTTGGGAATCCAGCCCATAGTGGTACCGTCATCACAACTGAGCGCCTACAGGTAGCACACGTAGTATATCCTTAGCTAGATGTTCGGACCTCACACTAGCTCTCTGGAGCGTGATCTATTGGTTTGTATGGCCCGAATGAGTAACAACAGACGCAAAATTGAAAGATTTCACACCTGGTCACAGGGCCAGCCTATCACCGTGTGCGCGATGTCCACTTGCACATCGTCGGGCAGCAGACAGCAATGCGGTGCGCACAATTAACAGCGGGGTGCGCAGGCTGTGTGCACTGATTGCATTGCCGTGCGCCGTGCTGCACGCCAGCACTTTGTATGTTGTTGCACTGAGCACGCTAGCCTTACTTGGGTATTTACACAGGGACCCGTTCGTTCCCCCGCCGCTTCCATCCTGCCCGCTGCCTCCGTTCCTGCCAAATGCGCAGCCGGCGACGATGCGGCAGTGGCGGTTCCTCATGCGAGGGTGGCCCCAAGCGTGCCTTTGATATATTTAGTGTGCGCAGGGCCGCATAACGCGTGCGACCAGCCTTCGAGGTCCACCACCTTTTGGGATGGCTTCGCATTCTTTTCAGCATTCGATAGGAGGGATCTCCGCACCGCGGGCTTCTTTCGGGGCTCCGCGGCACGGGTCATCTGCATCCTGTTCAACATTGGCGCACCCTGCCCCAGCAACCACCAGCCGGAGCGTCTGCACGTCTGTGCTCTCTGTGGGGGGGCCCACGGGGCTCTCTCTCGTGACAGCTCCTGAAAATGTTCTCGAAACGGGGCCCTCTTGCCCTGATCTCCCCCCCACTTCGCAGACGTTGATCAACAACATCCTAATACCACAAACTAACATGCAGTACATTGACCTTCTTCCTTTTGTGCATGCTCGACTTCCGCCGCAAGGCCCACCAGGCAAACACACTACTTGACTGGATCGGATCGTCACACCCTACAACGCTGACGCTTTCGATACTCTTGCAAAGCACAACCTATCGACAGACTACCCGTTCGTAACATGAAATCTCCGCTTCGGTTTCCCACTCGGACGACTGCCCGCCCTTACGTCCACGATCGTGTTGCCGAACCACCTGTCCGTCATCGTCGAGCACACTGCGGCCTTGGAGTATTTGACCTCCGAGTTCGCGGCGGGCAGGATGTCGGGCCCGTTCTCCCAGGCGGAGATGGAATGTATCTGTCGCGGGCCGTTCTACGCGTCCCCGCTCCTCGTCGTATCGCAGGACCAGGGCCCAGGCCTGGATGTCAAGAAGCGTGTCTGTTGCAACCTTTCGAAGGGCGACGCAGCTTCGGGGACCCCAAACCTAGCTTGTGCAAAGCATGCAGCAGCTTCGTGCATTCATCCGTAAAAACGCCAACAGAACGCAGCATGTTAAGTCCAATCGTAACTCTGTTAGCAATGAAGCCACGAATAATCCGCAGAGCTGGGGGAGAGAGGCCCCGTCGAACTCTACGATGAGACGTCGTAGAAGAGGGAGGTATACAAGGAGGGTCGTTGGGAGGAATGCATGAGAGGAAGGCTAACTGCAGCTCCGAGATTGGCACCGACGTGTTTAGCACCAGGACCAATATGACTCGCGCCAAGCGCAGTTTCGACACGGTCGGTGGGAGTGGCGGGGAAGGCGGTGTATAATAGGATGTGGCAAAAATGATATCGGGAGATCAGTGACGACTAGGGAGGAGGAGTGGAAATTTGTCGGGAGGTAGGGTCAGAGGAATGAATACACCCATTCCCATTCACATTCCCTGTCGCAAACAACCGATAGTCTGTGACAGCGCAAGCTAGAGGTCCGAAGGGAGGGAAGAAAGTTGCATTAGAAATCTGCCATGGACCTAAAGGGAGTAGCACGACGGGTGTGGTGACCCAAGCGACTCAACACATAGATGTCCTGAGACAGGTGCAGAAAAATATTGAGAGCTGACGATCCGGATTTCTCCAGGACTGTAATAAAGTCGACGCTGGAACTGCGGGTGATGTGAATGAAGGTCCAAAAAGCAGGATTGCATTCGAGAGCATCATGGAACAGATACAACACCAGAGACAGTCTTCGCCAGAAGTGTCCAACTCTCGAAGACATTACTGCACCTGATGCACTAACGGGTCAGATGGGTCTGATGGTGTTGGAATAATTCAGCAAGCCGACACGTTGCGTACTCGTTTACCTACGTGGCTGTTTGGAATGCTGGCATGGAGATGCACAGCAGTGTTGCGAAACACATCTCAGCTGGTCTGAAACATTTTACTCTCCATTGTTCAATGTTTCTGTTTATGATTGTATACTACATTGTTCTCTGAGGTATAAAAGCCCTCGTACATCTTGGAATAAATTATCTTGATCTTGCTTCCCCACTTCTACCCTCTCTGTGAATACCCTACCCCCATTTTCACAGATGGGGTACCGGTTCAAACACATATTTCCCCCAAACAGGAGGGATCATGCGGAATCTGAATTATAGAATCTTTTGAGTAGTACGTCTGGCTCTCAGATCCAGATTTTTAGCACAATACAGCAAGTTGCGGGGGATAAATGGGATGACTTCTTGCGGACACCCAAAATTGCCATTTTGGGCTGTGCCCAGATCTCCTCTCCCTCATTCCTCCACAACCGGGGGCCCAAGGGACCTGTAAATTTTTGAGGACTTATTCCAATACTTAATGAATAATTTGGGTGGCTCAGAACTGTGAGGATGCATGTTTTAATATGATAACAGACACTTGCTCCCGTACTACATAATCCGCAGTCTCGGAGGTTACCTTGCTTGCAAGGTCTCTCCACCCTCATAATTGGACCGCATTTCACACCACCCATTGATCCTAGTTCTCCCGAGCCAATCATACAACTTTGCTGTTCTCCTTTACAATTGTTACGTATTGCCGACCGGGGTGCCCACATGCAGCAACCTGCAGCACCAACACAATTGATCAAGAGTGCAAGCAGGAACTGGAAAGACACCAAGTCACACTTATTTTTGTCAAGCAAGGTCTCTTCCGACATAGTCGGAGCTCTCTAGTAATTTATTCGAGGCACTATCACACATTCAGAAACCCCCGAACTTCAAAGATATTAAAATCCAAAAACTTATTTATAAAGAGGCCTGCATACTCAGATCTCTTCTAGCTGCCCTAATTGTAACGATTTTTTGATAATCAGTTTACTTTGACTCGGTATTACATCACATGCAGTACTGAGGACCATGAAGAGAATAATGTCAAGCACCTCCAATGGTGACTGTGATAGAACAAGCACAGCTTGTTCAAAGGGCTCCGAAAGAGATAGAAAAAAATGTAACCCAATAAGCCTGTAAATAAATTAGGGGAAGTCAAAGCGGCCAGGGCGGATCGATTCTCGTTCGATTCTGAAATCGATTCTGATGTCGATTCTGGGTCGAGAATCGAGCGAGAATCGACCTTGATCCAGAATCGATCAGAATCGATGTTACTCCTCCAGAGGAGGAACTCGACAGAATCGATCCAGAATCGATCCAAGAATCGATCCTGCCCTAAGCTGCCGTCCCGCTCTAAACTCTCGTAGTCACGCTCAATTAAAATTATATAACATTCTTTCTCCTATCGTACATACACCGTCGTCGACAACTATCTTAGTCTATCTATGGCCCACAACAAGAAAGCTACACCATTAACACTGCCTACCCGCAAAAAGACGCAGACAGCAAAATGATCCAGAAAGGTTTTGACCACGTTGCGAACGCGGCGCTGGCGCGACGAAAGGCGAGGCATCAAACAGTGGAAATGTCACCGTGACAGTCACTCAAAAATATGTATTTTCTCTATCTCTATGTGTATCTCAGTTGGGAATTGAAACATGAATCGAGCTCAGAATCGAGCTCAGAATCGGGGGGGTCAAAGTTGATGCGGATTCTTGATCGATTCTCCGGCGAGAATCGATCAAGAATCGACATCAGAATCGGCGAGAATCGCCATTCGATTCTCGCTTTGACTTCCCCTATTAATGAGCGTCGAGAGAATCGAACCTGCAAATGATTACGAGAGACAAGACATGCCGTCGCGAAGCCGTCGCTTCGCTCCGGCGTAGATGTCTGATGTCCAGGTGTATTATCTGTCTATTTGGCACTTCAACTCAATTCCTCCCATTATGTATGGCATAAAAATTGGTCAGACAAAGAAGTTTATTCAAAAGGAAGATTCGAACATAGGGCTCTAACTAACACACACCCGTGTCATGCTGAATTAACACGGGAGAGAAACATCCTTGGTGTTGCACCCCCGGGATCCCATCCATGCTCATCAGAGAAGAGAACGGGCACTGTAAAAAATTAGGTCTGAGAGACGATGGGAGCGTAGCAGTAACAAATGCATCTGCGTAAAAAGAAAATCAGGAAAATTTAAAATATGCGTTGTGCATGAGGTGAAAGTGGTGTTAGTCAAATGAATCGTCGATTCGACCCGGCTAACAAACAATCGCGGACATTGGACTACGGCCTTTTATCAAATTACAACAGGAGTTCTCACCGAAAAACAAAGTGCGCTCCATCCCAGAGATGATTGATGGTGCGTGGTTTTTCGACGACATTGGACCTTCAAAATTGAATCAGATGTCGTTGACCTCGTAATTGACGTACCTGTCAGGCCTAGTTTGGCTCCGACGTTGTACAGGAGAAGCGAGAAACTGTGCGCTGCAAGAGTGACGCTTGTAGATGAATCAGAGCGAGTCGGAAAATGTAAGTTCTTACACACCTGTAACGGCAGAAGAGCGGACCCCAATCTCGGTAGGCGGGTGGTGGTCGGGCAGTGGTGGGCACTGAGGGACACCGAAGAGTTCAATGTCGCTCTTGTGCAAAGATGAGGCGGAGTCAAGTGATGGCGAGGAAGTTTTGAAGGAACGTACGAAATACAAAATGATGCGAGGTGAACGGCCGCGTAGAAGATCTCGTGTCGTGCAGCTACGACATCTTTTTAACCAGACCTCGAAAACCTGATTTCGGTTGATTAAAAACGATTACATAAGTACTCGGAATGGGGGCTATAGTCAAGGTGGTACCCACATGCATTTGTAACAGCAGTCTCCTGTGATTTAATGCGGGCCTCCATCTCGGACACAGTATTTCTCAAGCGTGATGCCTCGGTAGGTGCAGGTCTGCGAGGAAATGCGCCCGGGAAATGGTTTCAAAGTGCAGACGAGGCTGTGCCGTTGGCGCGACCCGTTGGGAGGTAGGTTCCTAGGCACATTCAGATAATTAATTTGACAATCACGGCTTAGAGGCTTACCGGGTGAGCTAGTTTCACCGGAACTATGGAGCTTTCGTGAGCAAACACAAGGCCAACCCGGACTTGCCACAAGATTTGCAAGGTATACTATTGTCGCATTTAAGCTTTTAGCCTGGCTCAAAGATGAGCTTGCTGTCTTTCAGTCCCGGTGGGGATTATTGTTTACATTCCGCACAGGGGCTGGACGGAATCGACGAGTTAGGAGGAGCATTGAGAGCTAGATTCTCTGGTGACCTGGCAGGAGATAGTAGTCCGGTCGAGCCGTTAAATGAAATGGTTCCGGAGGGAACGCATGCGATAAATCAAATCAAATCAAATTAATAGCTGGAAGCGTAGCCGCATGGAGTTTTATGATACCTGGGTTGAGATACGATGTAAGAGGGGCCATTAATGAAGTTAAAACACTCACATAATTTGACAGCTCCGAAGGGAAGCAGGTCGAAGAATCGCTACCTGGACTGTGGTGCCCTTGCGAGGGAGAGTTCTCCCGCGAGTGCGGAGCATTCCAGTCGGGCGAGACATAGAGAGGGTATCGATGTTCATGGAATTGGGTGTGCGCCATAGGCGCGGCAGAGGCGAGCGAATTAATGTCGGAGCGGGTATTTGAAGAGTTCAGGGTATAGGGAGAGGATGGAAATCCTGGTGAATGTCGGGCGGGGTAGTTGAATATATATGTGGTCGAAAGGACGACGGCGGGTGGATCGTCCTTGACCACCTCCTGGTAGATGATGAACCGGGTGGGATCTGGCAGGGGGGTCGTTAGAATGAGCAGCGGCATGGCAGCGACCAGAGCTTACCCGGGCTCTTCGAGATCACTTTCCAGTATTGCGGAACAAGGGTGGTATTATAAAGAAAACCAAAGACGTCCGGAGCGGGGGCCATGGCAGGTGCCAAGGGTGCGGTCTCGGTGTGGAGGACGAGGTCATCGGAGTATACTGTGAAGTGAGATTGGGCAGCGACGGGGGATTGGGACATGAATGTCACGGTAGGATTGATAGAGCGCAGGCGCCGGGGGTGGTCAGAGGCGTGGATGACATCCCCGCCATCATGATCTGACCACCACAAGGTAGGACGATTGCCATCCATATTGTCGGGAGTATTCTCCGGGATGAGGTCGATATATATGACAGTGTGCCGCGCCGACGAGGCGCCAAGGAAGCCCAGGTCGGCCATTAACGGAGATACGGGAGAGGTACAGGGGCCATCGCCGGAGGACGACGACTCTGGGTATGCTGGCTGGCGGAACGGGGACAGAAGGTGGAGCACTGCGATCGTCAAAGATGAGTGCGACGAGCCAGAAGACCCGTATTGATAACATACGTTTCTGGCCGCCGCAAGACTCCCTCAGCTGCTGGAGCCGGCTGCCGACCTGCTTCGCAGAGCGCCGCCTTCCAGTTTTTTCAAAGATATAATCCGATATAAATCGATTTCTCCTTGGGAAGCGGCCTAGCATCCTTGTCTCCCGGGAGTCATCGGGCTGGTAGTTCTCCAGGCCTGAAGACGCGATTAGAATGGGCCAGCGCTGACGATGAGCATGCTCCAACCGCGTACCTTCCAAGAGCGCGGCCTCCAGATCAAGCGGCCAGACAGTCTCCCCGCCGCGCAGTGTCTTCCAGCTTTTGCGCACCTTGAGGACAGATTTTAGCACGTCCTTGGTAGTCTGACTCTGAAATGTCGGCCACGCTGAGCCGCTGATAGGCCTGTATAGGCGGTCGGCGGTCGGCGTGGATAGAGTCGAGGACGCAGTCGACGCGGTGGCCTCGGTGCTTTCGCGGGCGTTGGTCCAGTACATGGCAAAAAGGGATTCACAGGATGATGGTTGAGGAGTGTCGGGTCCAGCGGCTTTGTAGACCTATAGCGAGCAACGAAGAGCGGAGGTGAAAGAACGTGAGGGGATATACGAGATGCTGTCTTGATATATATATACGCACTACTTATCGGATCCGCATCCCGAGAACAAGATTGGCACGATGTACAGGGAGCAGTGATTTCCCGGGCAAGGTAAGTACCGTCCGATTCAGAACAAGACAAGACGAAAATAGGACAGGTTTTGCCCCGCGAGGAGGCGCTCCCATTAAAACGTGGCTATGGTCCAGCGCGACGCTAAACCGAAGATCGGGGTTAAAGGGACCCTACCCAGCGTTTGGCGAGCGAGTCTCACAGCCGTAAGACTGGGCATAAAATAGTATCCAGCCCGTTTAATTTGGCTTGGTACGGATCGAATCGGTGATCTGTGAGGTGAGCTCCCAGGCGGTCAGGCCCTTTGCCGGAAATTTAGACCCACTGCCCCCGCTTGCGTATGGTAGTGAGGTACAAATGCAGTAGAAGGCGCTCTGGGGCCCTGGTGTTATATGAGATTACATCCAACAGCGCGGAGGTCAGTAAACGACGGCATGGATGACGAAATTTAATTAATGCAGGGTCGAAAAGATCTAGGGCGAACAGACTCACTGAAAACCTCACACACAATATTTTCTGGTACGTTCCGCAGGCTTCTCCGGAAACCGAGGGAATGGGCGCAAATGTCCATGTGTGCCGTCGTAGATCCGGACGCTATGTTTATTTCTGCTGCATTCTCGGAGAATGTTCTTCGCCGATTGAGATAGGTGAGGCGGAGCTGCGATCCAAGTGAATCACACCTCGTTGATCTGCACAGCGAAAGAACCAGAGCACCAGCAGAATAACTACCGGCGCTTTATTAACGCGACATCAGCTTTGTTATGAGCACTGTTAGCAATAGGACTGGGACGCACGAATGAAACATGGCGAGGAAATCGGAGAACCGTTGCGTGGAGTTGCAGCAAACTAGAATCTTCAGAATCCTGAGCAAAATACATCCCTCCCCCCCGCCCAAACCGCAGAAAATGAGGCCTGTCAGGAATAGTTCATGTGCTCGCGACAGGGACACAATTCTATTAACCATCCATCAGACACCGTCTCGGAAACTCCCATCGGGGATGACGCACACGAATGTGTCTATCTGGAAAGGCGGTCTTGAGAGTTGGAGCCGAGGAGGAGGAGCACAGAAGAGTCGTAAAAACAGCTGGGCTTCCATCAGAAACAGTAGGTGGCCGCGGTGCAGCTGGTGACAGCCGCGCCTGGCAGGATGATCCACAGTCAGAGCTGTTCAGACTCCGAAGTAAATAAATAAACTTTCTCGAGTTTTAGGTCTTTGATCGTATTACTTGAAGCCGCCATCTATCTAAGCATGGGGGAGAGGCTCGAATATTATGGGGCAGACTCCCGCCGTACTACAAAGACGATATGGAAACGTTTCGGCGCAAATAGAGGGACGACTATTTTTGGCCGATAAACGAACAAAGGATGCAAAGACATGGGCGCCAGTCTTCACAATTGAAAGAGGGTAAATCCAGGGACCAGGGACTAGGGGATAGGTCACAGCGCCGAGCGGGGACTGTGTCGTACCAGCGTTGTTAATCCAACAGCCAGGTACAGTCGCCCAAGTTGAAACAAAGGTGTTCGTGTGGAGAGGACCGTGTGTTCGTCGGCTTTGGCGGCTAGGTGCGAAATGCATGAAAGGAACCAAGTGGCAGGATCACGTTGGGTCACGTCGTGTCAGAATGAGTCACCTTGGAGTCACCCAACACGTGTAATGCTACCTACCTACCTACCTACCTACCATGGCGTCTCCGACAGAAACGGAAAGTGGCTTCACCGCGATATATTTGTGTCAACGACCTCCCCCCATCGCGGAGCTACAGGATCTCAGACACTCTTCGCCTGAAGTTACCTGCAATATTAATCAACCTTCTAACCGCTCCGAGTAACAGCCAGAGTCAAGACCTTGGCAAGACCCATCCATTTGTAGATTATTGGGTCCCAGTTGACCGCAGTTCGGTCCACTAACACATTGCGGCAGGCGCCCGCCGCCCAAAAGGCTGTTGATCCATTCCACGCGTTCCTCGAAGCCCGCTGTCGGTAGGCTCGTTCAACTTCGATTCCGGTGCTTGACAGCTTCAGCATGATCAAATCTTCAATCTCTCTCGGTTCTGGACCAAGCGGAGCCAGATAAATCTGTCAGTGCTCCGCATATCCTGAATCTTCGCATCTCTGTCGCAGCTGGATCGGAGCGGGAAGGAAGCCTGTCGCATTTCTGGGAAGCATGTCTCATGAATGGAAGCACTCTTAATGACTCCAACGAAGCTACCCAGATGGAGCAACCGGAGTCGATGTAGGCCTTCCGTAATTCGCAAGTTGACCTGGACCAGAGTTTTATAGGCTGCACCCCATGTTTTGATGATTCGGAGATCTCGGCCAAGCTGATTTTCCCCGTCATCTTTACACTCCAGCGCGGGGGGCGCAGTGATTTTATTCCGGGGTTCTGCGACCACAAGACACGTGGGGCACGAGTGGCAGAGAAAACGGGAGAGTGTGGATACTGTGCAGGAACGGACGATTAACAGAGCGCGGTACATGCACTTAAGATGCGGGAAGAACGGGAAGCATTTCGATTGTGATCGCAGGAGGGCAGCAGCGTCAAGTCCGTTGTTGGAAGAGGAGAAGCCCAATGAAAGTCATTCGATCATGGAATTGCATTGCTTTAGACATAGAGAGAATCAGTGGCAACCGCCAGCAATAATTATGAAAACACAGGACATCCGGCGGCAATCCGACCCACATCACGTACTGGAATCCCCCCTGTCGCGGGGGCGCACAGGGCGGGCGGCCAGGGCGCGTCACGCACATTTGAAGATGCTCAAACTAGAGGGGGTCGTACAGTCACTCGCGGATGTTGCGCGGGACGACGAACGGTGTTGTGTAACTCCACGGAAAGCGGCGGTCACGGAGGAGCACGCGGATCATGCGCGGGCGGGGCGCGAGGTTACGCTCGAAGATCGCGGCCTTGTCCAGCAAAATTCCGCGAGCGTGCGCGAGGAGGGCGTCGAGGGGAAGGACGTCGGCGTCTACGATGTCGTGCGTGTGGGGCGCCTTGGCGGACGGGCCGAGGAAATCGAAGCACGGAACCGTCTGTCGTGGTTCAGCAATTGGCTGTTCTTTAGATTAGCATTTACATATGAAGAGCCTTCGCACCCATGCGCTCCGGGTAATTCATGAGATTTAACGCGCTGGCAGACGCCGCGCCAATTGGGTGCTGAAGGCATCGCACCACTTGCCAATTGCGGTGAGGCTGTCGCTGTAATCTGGCCCAAGCTCCGCGGCCTGCCTCGCGAGTTCCGCGTTTGACACGCAATACGGCTTGTACGCCTTCCAGTGGGCCTTTTGACATTCTTTGGACTGCGCTACGCGGTGAGTAATTTGGCAAATTTAAATTCAACAGGATACATACACAATAGGGTGTTTCACAATTGACTTTTTGACCCCAACTTGTGCCCCAACTCCAGCCTCAACTTGGCCTCAACTTGCCTCGAGTTGAGGCATGAGTTGGGGATTTAATTGTGAAACACCTAAGCAGATGTTTTCTCGGAGTTGAGGTTTGGGGATCAGATCTTGTGCTGCAAGCAAAGTTGGGGCTCGAGTCGGGGCAGAAGTTGGGGCAAAGTTGGATGTCAAGTCGAGGTCCTACCCTCGACTTGACATCCAACTTCGATTTTCGTGCCCCAACTTCGACCCCAACTTGCCCCGAGTTGAGGTCGAAGTTGAGGCACGAGTTGGGCCCGAAAATCTAATTATGAAACACCCTAATAGTGAACAACACTGCATCCGGCGCACCGACGCAGATCTATATGATTTTCGGTGCAATTCTCGCAGGTTTCTGTCGGTTGAGCGGGCATCGCAGAGTCGGCAACAGTCAAGGCAAAGAGGTTGAGCTTTGGCCGCAGGTACAGTTGCGGGGGAGGGGGAAATGGTCGTATAATATAGCTGCGTATAACGGCTCCTAGCTAGGTCGTGGACCGTTGACAGACCGTGGAGAAGACAGAGTCAAGAACAAGGCGAGTCGGCGGCAAAGGAGAAGGCCGCTGACAAACTGATGCACAGCCTTCTGATGGCGGCGTGCGTGATGGCGGCCGTTTTGGGCGTTGATTCAATGATTGCCGTTGCGCGGCGGGGACCCCGCCGAACTCTGCAATGCAACGCGCAATTTCAATGTCTCGAGAGATCGGAGCAGACTTCCCAGTACTAGTAGCCTAAAGATCTAGGCACTGATCTGAAGCGATTTTTTCATCGTGCATCACGGACCGCGAGGGCGCTGAAGTTTGAACCTCGATTCTCAACACCCCGATGCCCAACTAACAAGATCGGGATCTGCCAGTCACACATGCACTCTGTCAGCCACCAGAGAAATGCAATACCAGTGCAACTGGCTGATTTGTGGCTCAACTCAATTATATGAGGTTGACGCCGCTGTGCACCGTGCACCACCCTCAATAGTTTTCCACAATGTGCCTCTCTTCTGGTGGGTCGCTTGAAATATATTCACGACTATAATATGTATCCTGTGCATTGCACCCAACACGACGAGCCTCGAAACAATCCTGTGTTGAACGCAGCTGTTCAGAATCAACACACTGGTTGAACATTTCAAGTTTTTCAGTGAAAAAATTGTGGGAAAATGTTTAGGATTTTGCACAAATCTTTTGCCGAAAAAGTAGATGAAAAGCTTAAAAGTTTTTTATAATTTTTTGACTCAAAGTGAAAAATGCGAAACAAAGTCAAAAAAACTTTTGAAAAACTTTCAAGATTTTCACCCAAAATCCTAAACATTTTTCACCAATTTTTCACTGAAAAACTTGAAATTTTCAACCAGTGACAGATGTGGAAGTTGAGTACAAAGTGATGGAAGTAAGATATGGAAGATTTGCAATTCCGCTTTAGTGTCATGTTACGGCAAACAGATGTTCTACGAGCGGCTAAATTTCATATCACTACTATGTAGAATATTCTACAGGCATCAAGTTAGACTACTCAAAATCGGAAGCAGGTACTACTTAGAACATTCATGTAGACCCGATGCTATGACTATATTCCGCCAACAGCAGCAGACTGCGGTGTCCTGAATTCTATTCAAAAAAGGGGAAAGTCAAGATGTTGCCACACATTCTGGGCGTAAATGATTGGAAGAGCCATCTTGCTGTACATCGTGCACCACACCTGATATTTAGTGTTGAGCACACATCGGTAAGGTGGGATTTAATTGCAGGCACAGCAGGGGTATATTGAACAAGAGGCTCAGCAGGTTGGTGACTAGAGAAGACAAATCATTTGAAAGTCTCCGGTTTTCAACAAAGGTCGGGGCAATCCTAGTTAAACAATCATTTGGACCAGGGAGCAAGACATGTATGCATTGAGTCGATCCCACTGTGGCTTACATTGAAGAAGTTTCTTAATTGGGAGCCATCGTGCACCGTGCATCATGCCCGATGTGTAGCCTTAAACACATCTCGGGAAAGGCAGGTAGTGATTGCGCCGTATTTCTGTTTAAATCTTGTTCTTAACGTGGTTTTTCTTACTTATTTAATTAAACGCGGAGAAAAGGCCCCAGACGCTAGTCTCTTATAAACAGATGCTACAACAATTTTCGCTCGGTACCTCGCGTGTTGTAGTCTGTTGAATACCTGACTTGGGGGTGAAGACCGCGGTCCGGCCCGGCAAACTCGCACTTATAGTCCTCCTTTTTTTTTTTCTCTCGGGGCTTTTTACGTCTTGGTCATTTATTTTGTATAATCCGGACACTTGGTGTATTCAGGCGTATTGTGGCGCATACAGCAATCCGAAAAACAACACGTGATCTATACGTGCATATTAAAAGTCCTAACATATGCAAATGACCATCAAAAAAAAGAAGACACCTCGAGAGATTCGAACACAGCCGACGATTTGAACCAATTACAAATCACAAACACAGCCACTGATGCTTCACAGAATATGAAGCAGATTTAAAGGACAGCCACTATTTTGCATTGCAATCTTAAATTGGGACATTTTTAACCACACCTGAAAAACCTCATGTCGATTGATTAAAATAACGATTACTATAAGTACTTGTAACAGCTGTCATTGGAGGTCGACCTTATTCTGAAAAATGTCGGGATTCATTCGTGCGTTTGGAGCACGTTTCTTTATAGATTCGTTGTGAGTAATACTACAGAAGGCCAAAAGAAGTCCCTTCTCTGTCCCCTTTTCCCGCATAGACCTCAGAACCACGATGCCGAATTTTGATGGGCCGCCCACGCGAGCCGTCGAAGATTTCGTTCCATGCAAAAATGTGCAAGGCAAACAACTATGAAGCAACAAAGCTTCTCGGAGTTGAATTCCGAGCCCGTTGGCTTCCTAGGATTTGTGTTTCAGCTCTGGAAGTGCTGAACAAGCCTGGCCCAAATTGAAACTCCGAAATCTACGTAACAAGGTCAACCTCCAATACATCAGCGCGTGGTTAACTACAGACTACCCAGACGCATGGTTATATAATTCCGCCTTTCCTGCACTCAAAGTCTCAAACGGCCCTGCCTGTATCTTTGAACCTCAGCAATAAGGATCACCGTGATACAATGTTGTAGTGAGAGTAGATCTTTTGCCATTGGCCTGCCTCGAGTCACCATGTTAATATGAGTTTGACCTTGCCACCTCGAAACTGAATCCAAATGGTAAGGACTTGAACCGTAATGGTGCAGGGATTTGATCAGGAATATATACAGTGGCGGCGAAAAAGAATGGCCGCAGTCGTTTGAGGTCATTTCTGGGTCAAATCACCTCAAATAAAATTCTGGCATAAACTTTGAGCGATTTCATGACAGTTTGATCCATACCTCACCTGCCCTGTTGCTGCAGAAAGAAAATAATCAGTGTTATCCGAAAAACTGAGTTCTTGGATTCACATGGTATCAGAAAATGGTGAACACAATATGAAAGTAGTTGAAAAATGAACCTTATTCACAAGTTAGTTCATACAAATTCATGGTGGGTGGGGTCCCTCTCGAGCTCAAAAAAAAAGTGTACTACCAAGTTTTCGATTTCGATTTCAGTGCTATTTTTCTTTGGTTTCTGTGGGCAGGAGCAACATGTAGATGCATACCTCACCAAATTATGTGTTTGTGATTGCCGAAACCGTCCGATTCGTACCATTTGGCAGGATTGTGGATTGGGCTAACCCTGCAGATGCTCTGGACGCAGACTTTGACCATATGCATGGCTTGGCATCAGGAGGTGCTCACTGGCAACTGCCGCCGTCCGATCATAATTTGGGTATGTACAAATCATATTATTGGACGTCGGAAGGACTGAAAGCTCCCATAGTATCATTTATACAGAGTGTGCCGGAGTAGAAGGTATGGTCGGTGACACCGAGCAGCCGAATTTGAGCCGAGCTAGATTGCCGAGATCGTGAGAATTTGATGCATCCCAATATGGGCATATGACGTCATTGATGGGTGGGTGGGGTCGGCCAGGCCCTTGAAATTGGAACTTCGGGGTGTAGTGCAGATTTCGCAGATTGGTATCCCCTTGGGACATTCCGACTCCAAGTCAACTTGGGGGTGCCCCGACTTGGGCCGAGTTGAGTTGAGTCAATACAATTGACTTGAGGTCGACTTAAGCGGCTCAAGTCGGGTCCCACTGCGGGCAAGTGCCATGACCGTGGGTTCATGGCATTTGATTGGCGGGGGACCGACACTTGCCATGGCGTTGGCCAGGCATCGCACGAACTTCTTTGTTCCTTTGTCAGCATGGGAACTTACACAGCTTGATATCGGTAATCAATCGGCGATCATTTCGACCTTCGCATTCTCAAATTTCCATTGTTCTTCACCAGGTCAGAAATGATGTTATTCTTCCTGTAGCTTAATCGGAAAAAGGCTCTAGGTTGTTATTGATTTTTCTTACCACTCCATGAGGGGCAGCCAATTTCCGGGCCCCAGGGCTCAAGCCACACTTGAAACAATTTCATCGTACAGCAGGGGGTAGGGGAGAGAAAGACCTGTAAATTTTACCTTGGGGGCCCCACGCTTCCCTGATCTTGTTCGTGGTAAGACAACAGCCATTGAGTTGTGGATAAGACGAGACAAGAAATTAAGGTGCCGTTCAAACCAGAACACTGGGCCTTCCCACGCAGACAAAGGAACAAAGAAATTCGTGCAATGCCTGACCAACGCCATGGCAAGTGTCTGTCCTCCGCCGATCAAATGCCATGAACCCACGGTCATGGCACTTTCCCACAGTGTCCCCAAGTGGGTTTATCTTTCACAAGAGGAAGTGATTGAGGTCATATAAAAATTTGTGACATTTGTGATAACATGACCGATGCGTCACTGTGTCACGACATCCTGTGACAGGTATATTTTAAAAATTACCTTTCGGGATTTGACAAGGTCTGTAGGTGTTTGGAGCAATTTGGAAACTTGTGTCAACTCAGTTAACTTGAGTCGCTAAGTCGAGTCAAGTCGAATTGACTTCTAATCCAATTCGACTTAGCAAGTCGTGACTCGACTTAGTGAGTCACGGCAACATTAGCCGTGAGTATAGCATTCATAAATCAAAGCTCGCAAAAGATTACAGGCTACAGGGTCTTTTACAACAGGGAGGGGGCCGAGGTTGAGTGTTCAAACAATCTGATGCCAAAGGCAACTCACACAGGTATAGTCGCTTACTCAAAAGACTGTGGGCAACAGCTTTTTACCCTTCGAAATGTTCCAAAGGACCTCGTCCCAGATCGCGATCCCAAACTTCGAAGACAGGACGCCTGCGCTGACCCATCTGCGCTCATCAGCACTGAAACCCTAAGCATTTCTCGCTCAATAACATGAAGCAGCTCAAGCCAAGATTCTCGGGCTTCTTTACACTTGACTTGATTCCTGCTGCATTGTGCCATCTGTGCTATCGCTGTTCTTCTATTGGAGCCTTGTTATCTTTGTCGAATCTGTGCCTTCTTCAATGCAGACCCGGAGCACCACTGTTGAGATAGCCTGGTCCCCGGGCCACTGGTGGAAACTCACCTGGGGATCCAAAGAGGAGACCAGGGAGAAACACCAGAGACAATCACACAGGGAGAAGTAGGCACGTTGCGTGGGATTCAATAGCTAGCGTAGAACAGAGGGGAGGAGATGGAGGTAAGAGATAAGGAAAAGGTGAGTCACGTGTGTCCGTATTCGTAAGAAAAGCAGTGTACGGGTTTACAGCCACTGCGACATCGTCGGGAACAAACGGGCTGATGAACTTGCCAAGCAAGGAGTCGAAATGGCGATGCAAGCTGGAGGAACGAGGTTGCACACACTGCGAAAGTCGAAGGAAAAGCTGCAGAAGACATGGACAAAGGAGTGGAAGGCAGCACTGAAGACAGGGCAATACACGATCGCAAACCGCTTCCCACTGTCACTGTCACTGAAACCGATGAAGCACTTCACGGCACTAGTTGGAAAGCGGGAGGTTTTTGGATGCCTCACGCAATGCCGAACCGGGCACAGCTACATAGGCGAGTACTACAGTCAATTTGTACCATCCGAGGACATTGACTGCCCATGTGGCGAGGTTCTCCAAATGCGCGAGCACTTGCTCTGCGAGTGCCCTCAGTACGAGGGCCAACAGAAGATTCTCAGGAAGGTTCCAAGGGATTTGTCCCTGCCCGAGCAACCACCCCAGTCCCAACCACTCCGGCACCCCCGCCCCTTCCCCCCTCCCTCCTTTTATGTACTATGCACTATGCCTTAGGTCTTTCATGACCCACCGACTCCACCGCTATGCACCATCCTACTAGTGACCAAACTCTACTATACCCGTGCCCACACAATCACTCCTGCACAGACCATTCATATTTATTCGCCCCCGGGGCACCGTGTCTTAGTAGCTAGCACACCTGTAGCGGTATAGAAATGCAGATTCCAAAAAAAAGAAAAATGTATGGCCCCACAACACAGGTGGGGGGCGTTTGGTGGCTATGGTGACATGCCCTGCCAGATGTTGCCAGACACAAACCATTTTCCTGATGCAACTGCAATACTACTTATTTCGGCATCGATGTTGCTAATGGTGATTCCCGCTCCATTCAGTTTCCGTGTCTCCGATCATTCACTGATTAGTGTAGTCTCTCTAAGACAGCTGCTGTCTCGGTAACCTAGACGTGATCCGGCGGAGTTTGAATAAATGATAAGAAAAAGATCCGGATTACAGTGTGTAGTCTCCCAGACGTTCTGGAGCGATACCGCACTTCACACCGAGTACTAGTTTCTAATGACTTGAGTAGGCCTCTCCGAGGCGGTAGCTGAACCTTTAGGGATTTATCGAGCTTAGTTGATTTTAGTAGGCGCCAGAGGCGCTTAAATAAAGGCACCCGATAATCACAGCCACAAAAAAGAAAAGTGTGATCCGACTAAGTTAGGCAACAGCAACATATTTGTAAAACATGCGGGGCCTTAATTTCTTACTTCTTAAACAGCTGTAAATTAATCCATTCATTTAAACTTCCTGCATACACCTTTGCTAATACTCACACAAGAAAAGTTTCGTCTGGCCTTGGATATGCGTTGAACGACTGCCGTGACACAGTGACCGAAGTCACGAACAGAGTTTGTAAATCAATTGTAATTGTAATCCTTACCCACCATACCGCTGCCCGCATATCCTCTTCTCCTCAGGCTCTCTGTTCAACCTGCTTAATTCCTTTCTGATGCATGACATTCCGAAGACCTTCAAGACCTTAAATTTGAGGGCATTCAACGGCCTTCGGCACGGGGGTTCAAGGGGCAAAAAAAAAAAGGAGCCTTGATTGTTTCTTTACCTGTCGGATTCACATCTTCCACATGTAGTTTGGCGGTGGTTTCAATCAATATCGGGATGAAATTTTCTTTTATTTCCAAGAGCCAATCAAATCCCAGCAGAGTCGATTCTTCCGTGTGGGGGGGAGGGCAACTGTAACATGGGTGAAAATAACGGCACAGGTATGTACGGCACCGTCTACCAACCAAACGGCCGTCACGCCCGTGAAACAGCAGGGTTTTTTCTGTGATAAAGAAGTTCTAGTTGGGGACAACGAGTGCCCAATTATCTTTTTGTAACTACTCAATACACATTTTTCCTGACGTATGACTTTGTATCGGTAAAGAAGTTGAAGGTACACATCACTTACATCACTTTTATGCATGTCGGTAATTGCTCAGTGATGGCAAAGTTCGATTGCGCTCCCCCCGATTCCTGCCAGTGACAATTTGGTGAGAATATACACTCAAGATTATTTCTGGGCTTCTCCAAAATGACAACATGCCTCTCTCGGCGTTCGGATATAGGTGAAAGACTTATCAACTCTGCAACACGTCCAAGACCACTGTACTTACACAGAAGGTTTGAATTTTGAAACTCGTTTCCTACTCCGTGCCGCCTCGATTTCGTTACCTATGTGATGAGTAATTTTGTGTGACTGTCCTCGGATCCTAATCCGAACATAAAACAGAAATGACTAATGACCAAAATTGAACTTTGAGAATATCTTGCTATTCCGTGGATGAAACGGCTAGTACGTAGGAATTAAAAAAAAGAGGTTGCCAGACCAGCATCTCATTCACAGATTCTTTTGTCTTTCCCTGCAATTCTCGAGATGACAAATGGTTTATGCCTAAATCTTGTTTGTACTTGTAGCAAAAATCAGCCCGAAATCCATCTTCTCCAGGGTAGCCAAACCTAAAGGTTCAGCAATCAACCAAGCAGGATTTTAAGAATAATGCGGATTTTCAATTCCTTCGTTCTTTCCTTGCTTCACTTATTGTTTTGCATTCTTTTCGTCTGTGATTACCAATTGTGCATGACAAACTGATCAAAAACTGATGGACAAAATCAATCTTCTCCTGGGTAGCCAAACCTAAAGGTTCAGCAATTCCTGTAACCGATTTAGGGAAACAGGTCTACAATCAGCTAATCCAATCTCCGATCATCCCGGCATATTCCGGATTTCCCTTTCTGTAATTCTCACATCACGTCTGGCAAGGTCCGAGACCCTGAGTTTAGACTCCTTCCCGTTCCGGCCTTCTAAAAACAGCTCATTTTTGCCCCGGCAACTCCCGAGGTGAGCCTGGACTCTTTCCTTTTCTGGCCTCCTAAAAACATCAGAGCCTTTTCTCACCTTGCCCCGGCAACTCCCGACCTGAGTCTAGACTCCTTCCTTTTACGATCTTTCACAAACGGCTTGCCACGGCAACTGCCGAACTGAGTCTGGACTCGGCCTCCAACAAAGTGCATTCCTTTTCTCATCGCTGCGACGCAGTTTGAACGGATGAAGAAACCCTGCCCTCGGGCTCGACCCCTCTGCCCTTGAAGTGTCTGCAGGCATCTCCAGAACTTCCGCAATCCCACAGCCAATGTGTCCTCCCCTGCGACAGAGCGGCCGGCGCACAATGGAGGCAGCAGATGCAGAGGACATTGAAGGGCCAGTTGCTACAAGAGCGAAGACGGAGTAGGGCTGACCAGGTACCATTATTTACGACAGGGGAATACTAGGACGGTACATTTCAGGTGCAGGACAGGATATATACACAGTTTCTGAAACGTGGAGGTTACAGGACTGCCCGGAGGGCCTTATGAATAATAGCATCACATCATGATTCAGATCATTTCCGGTCCGGGTTTTAAAAATGTCCCTCCAGAACGCCTGGGGCAATTCGTATAGTAACACCCCCCATCGGGTCACATATGTGACTATCGCACCGTCGATCTGTTGGCCCGTCCCGCCTCTCACGCCATTCATCGAGGATTCTCTTTTGCACCAACATGCTGACATGGGAGCACTTGACCAAAACACCTGCAATTTTGCTGCCATATCAGCACGTGTCTTGGCCCGGGCCGAGTTGTGCCCCGAGTCTTCTTGGTAGCATCCCGAGCATCGTGTAATATATGTTGGGCCAGGTTGGAGAAGACTTTGTCACGCGTTCTTGTAGACGGAGCCAGCGAACTTCAACGAGGGGAAGCGAGGCAGCGCGACGCCGTCGAGACTCGAGGTGTAGACTGGTCGTGCCGACAGTGCCGTTGATGACACGGGGATGGGGCGATGGGATCACAAATGTGACTGGATGGGGTGTTACTATGCAGTGCACCAGACGTAGCCAGACGTTCGGGTGCTATCTCTGCGTTTCATTTTTCAATCTCCGATGTTCCGGTGATCCGGATGCACCCGAACGTCTGGAATCGAGACTAACAGTGTGATCTCGGGCCATTTTTTTTACTATTTATTGGAACTCCGCCGGATCAGTCCGAGATCACACTGGGACGTCTGGGTTACCGAGACAGCTAAGATAGACACTATAACACCTGATAAGCCCTAGTAACCTCACTAGTCAGGCCGGGTGTTGTGGGCGCCTTGGCTGGCTTAGTTAGGACCCGTTAAGGTCGTGTAGGGCTATTCGCAATAAACCTTGCAATAGCTCCAATATTTCCGATAGAAAATCCTTCCAATAGCTGCAATACCGCAGGCCTAGGGACTTAGAGATATTCGGGCGGGTCCCGCCGCATCAATCCGTGATCGCTGTGATGGCGGTCGTGATCGCTGTGTCCCGCCCCTGCTGCCGACACCGGCGATGAAAAATCCCGATAAAAACACGAATAAATAGTCATTAAATAGAGGGAAAAAGCGCGATCTGGGGACACCCCAAGCGCCATCACGCGCCCGCCGCGCCCGCTTGGTGCGGGCTGTTACGCCGCCTTCCCGCCCTGTGCGCGCCAACCAGTGCAGGTAAAAACACGAATAAATAGTCATTAAATAGAGAGAAAAAAAGACGATCTCGGGACACCCCGAGCGCCATCATGCGCCTGCCGCGCATGCTCGACGTGAGCTGTTGCGCCGCCTTCCCGCTCTGTGCATGCCAACCAGTGCAGGTAAAATCATGGATAAAATGTGTGATCTAGACATCTCCGCAAAGGATATACTGATTTTTAAAAAAAAAAAAAAAAAAAAAAAAAAAAAAAAAAAGAGACACACGCCCCCAAACACCACAGTACATCAAGAAAACTACCCGCCGGCAAGCCGTGCCAAGAAAAACCCGCAATCTAGTCGCTATCCTCCTCGTCATCGCCAGCGTCGGGGTCCATCATCCTCTCCAAGTCGCTCTCTGTCGCGCGAATGCCTGGAGGACCAGGACGACGCATCCCGGGGGGCAGCTTCCCCGAGACCTGGTCCGAGCAAGTTTGTCGGAAGCCAAACGCTCCAGCTTCTTGCGCGTCTCCTGCTGCCTTGTCAGACCCGAGCCTGCACCGCTGTGGGAGCTGTGCAATGTGGTGGAGGAGGAAGAGGAGGAAGAGCTCTTGGATGGCTTGCTGCTGGATTTGCTCGCCGTGGGAGCCGTCTTCAACGAAGAACTGGTCGAAGTCTTCCTGGCCTTGTTGGGTCGGGGGTTATTGTTCTCGTCCTCCTCATGACGGCGCTTCTCCTTCCTCGTCGAGCCCTCCTTCGCCTTACCCGAACTCTTCTCCTTCCTCTTCGAGCCCTCCTTCGCCTTCTCCGAGCTCTTCTCCTCCCTTGTCACACCCTCCTTCGGCTTCCTCAAACCCTTCTCCTTCTGACACGACCCCCCTCCTTCTCCGAGCTCTGATCCTTCCCGTCTGCATCCTTCCGCTGAACCCTCTTCGCCGGCCGCTCAGGCTCACTCTCCTCCTCATCGCTGTCCTCCGCCCAAACCCGACGGCTCTTCGCACCCACGTCCTTGCTCCACGTAGAGAGCAGCTCGTTGTCCTTCTTGTGTGGCTTGTTCTTATCGCTGCGGGTCTTCCTGGTGCGCTCCTGGATCTCCCCCTCTTCTATCAAATGCTTGTACTCAAGCCTCTCGAGCTCCTTCTCCCGTTGCGACAACCGGTACCAGAAGCACTCGCTGCTCTTCAAGGTGTCGCGGAGCTTCCGAATGCTCTCGACGTCGTTGATGCTGTTGGGATTCACGGGCTCGCCTTCGAACGGGTAGCCCTTCAAGATGCAGCCTGCCCCGAGGACAATCGCCTTCTGGTAGGACGCGTAATTCATGGCGATCTTCTTCTTCCTAGAGGCATCAACTACTCGTGCATCAGTTAAATCTCGGGGCATTTAAAGTGAGATACATACGGAGCCCATCTGCAATATATTTGGTAACCTCCTTTCGCATCGAGCGAAGCGTGTCAGTCCCGGTCAATCCTTGAAAGAAAAATGAGCAAGAGCATTCAAAACGCCTCGGAAATGACTCACCCTTGTCGTGCGCAACTGCCCATAGCTCAAATTGCGTGCCAACGTCCCGAGGTTCGAGGTGCAGGATGTCACGGAAGAAGGTGAGGGCATCCCATGACTCGACCTCCGTGGGCACCATCGTGTCGTGAACATGGCCCTTGCTGAAGACGGCGAAGCCCGCCATGCCGGTCCGCTCCGTGAGCAAGGTCATCTACATGAGAATTAGCAAAGGTGAGCGCATAAAACAAAACCAAAAAAAACTTGCCTCCTCCGCGATCATGGCAATCGTGAAGCGCGCATCAGTTGCGGCTGCAGCGTTTGTTGCGCGAGCACCTTTGCTTGACACTGAGCGGTCTTCCAGGAGCTCGGCCCTGAGCGCAGCTTCCTCGGCCTGCGTCAGGTTCTGGAACTCGGGGTCCTCGAGCACCCGGCGCTTCAGCTTGGAGAAGGAGCAATTTTGACCCACTGAAAATTCAGTGAGTACGAGTCAAAATAAGGAAAGGAAGACCCACTCTTCCTCATGCGCTTGGCGAGATGGTGGACCTTCGCATTAAATAAATTGACTTTGCGGCTGGCCTTGAAGCTGCTCTTCGCCATGAGACGGCGGAGCACCACGTCCACCTTCACCTTGTGCTTCTCTGCAACCTCCTCGGCCATCTTGTTTTGCTCGGTGTTAATCCAGTCAATGTCTTCTTGGAATGACATATCCGCCTTCTTGTTTGCTTCGCGCCGTTTCTTTGCAGTGGCGCGCGTATCCGCATTCTGCTTGCGGCGCTTTCGAAGGGGAATGACTGGGCGGTCGGGATTGCGCTCGCGCCAGGTGCTGATGCCGGGCTTCGACTTGGAGATCCTGTCTTCAACGTCAGAGTCCTCCCAATCTCGCTCATCATCTTGCTCATCACCGTCATCGACGGGACGATTTGCGGAGGGTGCAGGAGAAGGCAGTGGATCCGAAGAACGCGGTGAGCTGGATGTCGTCCTGAGATTTTCAGACGCTAAACTGGCGGATGCAGAAGGTGGTCGAACAGCAGAAGAAGGGATGTGCGCCTCCACGCTTTGAGCCGCTGGGTCGGTTGTGGTAGTCGCGGGAGTTTGCGCATCAGAGGGTCGGAGTCGGGAGGTAGCCAGTGGCGCAGCAGCAGCGGTAGAGAGAGCAGGCGCTGCCGTGCTCGAACCGGCAGGCATTTCGGAGCCAGGGGTTACAGGGATGGTGTCGAAGCCGCCGGTGGCTGGATTGTAGGCAGTGAATTCCATGTTGGTGGTTGTGGTTTGAGAGGCTGCAGATTTTGTTGATGCTATGGACACGATCACGTGTTTTCATGGGTAGAAACCGTCAAGATGCATAAAAAGACTGAAAATTTAATTTTACAGTAAAAATAAGACAAAAGCACACCAAAAATACAGTTTCTACAAGAGACAGCATTCTATCTACAGGTTTAGGTTTAATCGCAAGATAGAGACCCAAGATATAGATGTATCCAAGAAATATATGAAAAATATTTAATTCATATAGCGCTGGCACAAGTTGTGGGTCTGCTCGTCGTTCCCTTCGTAAACAGTCACGCCAGCGGGCCCCGCATTCTCGAACGCTCTCTGGGCGTCAGAGAAGATGAGGCCCGTGGCACGGCTGATCAAGCTGCGGACCTGGGCCACCCCTGTGAATTGCGCATGAATCACTGCAGCCTCAATCGCATCGTCGAGCTGGAGAAAGATGCAAAAGCCGTTCTCGTCAGCCATGGCCATTGCTGCAGCGCGATCATTGTGCAGCACCCGTGTGTGCTCAATGACATAAAAGCCATGCTGCTGTGTCGAAGCAGCAGACGACGACACAGCAGCGGGTGCAGCAGCACGGTTCGTCGAGGCTACCAAAGATGCCGTGGGCGGCCCACGTGCAGCCGTGGTGGGGCGTGCGGAGGCGGGGACGGTGGGAGCTCGGGTGCGCGGTGCAGAGGCGGCAGTTGTGGGGTGCGCGGAGGCGCTGCAGACAGCGGTGTTCTGCTGTTGGCGGTAGACTCGACAGGGTGGCAGACGCGTGGAGATGCTGGGATCGGTGGGTACAGGTCGAGTGAAGGAGGACGAAGAGCTGTGGGAGAGAGAAATGGAGGACGGTGGCCCGGTGCTGCCGTCGAGACTGCAGTCGATGTGGGCGCCCAAGCTGTACCGCAGGGGGATGTTGTCCCGCTCCATATCAAAGTCCTCACCCTGCGTGATGGCTGGACACAGGACAGGGGGCGGCATCTCATCCCCTGACTCGCTGTCTGGCACGTCGGCGTACAGTGACAAGGGGCGGTTGTCCGCACTCGGTGACGTGTCCTGGCAAGCACGGACGTTACGGGTGGGGGGGGACGGTGGCGAGGCGCAGGTTGTGCGCTTCTGCTTGCTGTCAAAGCGGATGGTCGCCTCCAGCTTGAGCTTGGGCATGACGTCGCGCTGCTCGTGCTTGGGCTTGATGTTGTGCTCGGCGACCTTGGGCTTGACGTCCCGCTCGGTCTGGATCATGGGCAAGCGCGAGGAGAGCGTGGGAGGGCGGCAACAGGACATGAGGGAAGAGGGTAGGAATAAGGAGGGACAGAGTCAGTGTAATGCCCAAAAGGGAGAGAAAAAAAAGAGAACGTAACTTGAACTCGCCTTTGACACGGACGGCCCCACCACTCGTAACGTCGGCGGCACCTGTCTCCGTGCTGCGAGTGGCAACGGGCATGGTGAGGGGGAAACGCGCACCCTCGGTGCCCAGTGGACGCGAGCTGTGCTCATCGCACTTGGTCTGAGTGCAGGCGTGCACATGGTGCCAGCTACGGGTGCGCCAGGCGTGCATGTGGTAGCACGCCTTCTGCCATCCTTTGCGCGCGTCTTTTCGGCGGTCGAACCCTTGCAGGACCTCGTGAGCAGCAAAGCCGTTCAGCACCGCCTGAGCGGCTACCCTAGGGACGCAGTTAGCAGGAGCTTGAAAAACCAAAGGCAAGGGACACACTTTGTGTCGTACATCCCACGGCCAGGACCTCTGCAGACAAGCCACCAGATGAGGCCAGAATGCTTGTCATGAGCAACAGCTCCTCGAAAGTTCGCGCTCGGGTAGAAGGGGAGAGAGCAGTAGATAAAGCTGGCAGGGGGGCTGCTGAGAAGGTCCAGGGGCGGTAGTTCTTCATGCGCATGAGGCCGCAGGCGTTCCAGAACGACGAGGGGAGCAAAAGAACAAAGAGCGAATCGAATCACGTGACTTGATCTGCGTTATCTGATGTGATCTCTGATAGGTGGTCTCCCTGACATTTTCTGTCATTTTTACGAGAACTGGTACGAATCTTGCTACAAAAATACCTTCGCTTCTACGGACACATCTCGTAAGTATGTTCGATTCGGAAACACTGTGCCACAGCAAGAAACCAAGAAAATATGCCTGTTACCCGTCCTACAATGTGTGGCCCCCCGAGTCTGCATCGTCGCAATCGGAATCCTCGTCTGGCACATGGATTTTCACCCCAGCCAAGTCATAACCAAACTCGTTCAAGAGGGGCACGTAATAGTCCAGATATTTTGCGGCCCCGTATTTCTTGTGGAATTTCCTGGAAAAAAAGGACAATCGGTGCCTGTAGAAATATCTGCGTCTGTGGGGTCCCTACGTACTGGCGACGATGCCTAAGCACTATGATTAGCCACTTTGTTTCTAGTGTAGGAAATTTGACATACATCTCCCTGAAGAGGCATTGGCCTTGCACCGAGCCTCGCTTGCTTTGGCGATGCTCTCGGGGCTGGCCTTCTCTGCCTCGCGTTTCCTAGTGAAGCTGAAGTGAAGGTGTGGAAAGCTGATAACATGCTCCCTACTTTCACATTCGAAGCTTCGCTTTTTCCCTTAGCAGATCAGAATTCCTTTTTTCTTTACAGGTGAGTATACTCACCTCAAAAAGGCCAAAAAACCTCACTTACTTGGCTTTATACCTATCCAGGGCCTCCATACGCCCCCAGCGCTTCTTCAGCTCCGGAGTGACCTCAAAACATTTGTTTGAATGAGTGTTGCCAGATGACATGGTGGTCGAGACCAAAAGATGGGGTAAGTATTGCATGTAAATAAGGCAAAGCCTTCAAAAACCTGACGTGTTCGCGATAATCAGACCAAATGATTTATTTCATTTTGTAGCCTCATCCTATTGCTCTGGTTCTTTTCTCTGACCCTCGTGCATATATTTAACTTACTCTCAAAAATTGGCAGAGGCTCCGCCCTCGAGGGGACTGCTGTAGAAAATGTTTTGTACTCCATCGGGTCGACGGTCCAACACTGATCGGACCTTCGGCCGACAACGACTTGGTGCTTTGAAGAGCATACGAAGGCAGTAAAAAATTGCGAAAATAAAATCTATTCAGAATTGAGGATGTCTGTGGCAAGGCTATCTACTGTAGAGTACATCGCAACACCCGTCTCCCAGCGAGTCGCCGCCTCCGAAGCGCGGGCAGCCTTCTTCTCCCGAGAAGCGGTCCTGGCAAAGTCATCGTCGCTCTTGAAACCGTTTCGAATCCATCTAAACAGCCCCCCTGCAGTGTACTGGGTGAAGGAGAAGCGCGTCTCTTCCGGCCCAACCGGGACATTCGAGTGGCGACAGATGGCGGAGGGGATTATGATGGTCGATCCAGGTGGGAAGCGGATGACGAGCTTCAGATCCCATAATATGAGATGGCCGCCGACGTCAGGGTCAAACCATCCGAGGGCTGTGATGGCACACCAGCCCCAGGACAAGTTGCCGAAGTCTAGGTGGGGGACGGTGATGGTGTGTGGGCCAAAATTGAAGGTGCAGGCGGCGAAGAGGGTGCCGACTAAATTCCAGGTGAGATTCGGATAACGGGCCGCGAGCATGCCCATCTGCACCACATAAAACGATGTGAGTAACGGAGCGAAAATCCACATGAGCTCTAGGAAAGAGCCTGAGGCTTCGAAACAAGGAGGACAAATAATAACGCACTATTGGCAAAGCCCGAAAGCCGCTTGAAGTAGTCGTGGCCGAGCAGCTCATCTGTCACGGCCACATTTGCCAGGTTATTGTGAAGCTCGCCCGGCTCCTGCACCAGTGTGAGCATATAAATAACTAACAACCGACAGGCTTACCGTTTGACCGCCGCCGAGCGAGACTCCGCGAGAGACCTGGGGGAATGGCTCCTGGGCACGCCGATGGTGGAGGTCCTTCTCGGAGTGGCTGAGACGATGAGCATTGTCGCGCATGAGCCTGGCGGCACCCTCAGTGACAACCTTCCAGCCTGCGGCGTCTCGGGGGTTACCACCGAGAATGGCGATGATGCGGCCATGCGAGTCCGTGATGGGAATGGCCAGACTGCACGATCGTTCAGCCAAGAGAAGAGGAGCGAGTTAAAAAGACGTACTAGCCGTCCCAATTAATATACATCAGCCTGTCCACCCCCGTGAGTGCTATAATCTCCTCCGCAGTATAAATGCACCCGGCTATACCATCCGCATGCTGCTGCTCCGCATTGCGTAGCCCTATCCACGCCGGTTTGGTGTGCGCAAAGTCACTGGCATCGACATCAACTTGGATGGCATTGGCCATGGCCTTGTCGCGACGCTTCAGGTGGACTCCCTTGAGCCCAGGGGTGCCGTTTTTGATCTGAGTGGCGGTATGTTGGGTGTTACGACGGTCTCTGGACTTGTCTTTCTTCTTTTGTGATCTGGTGCACGTGTCGTTGACAGGGGGGGATGGAGACTCGACGGGGAGAGGTGCGGCAGGCGCTGAAGGGCTGGGGTTAACCCAGAACGGAACAGCGGGGTGGATGTCCTTGGCTTCATCGAAGATGCCGGTGTCCTCTTGTAGTTTGATCACCTGAGCCAGAACTTCCCCAACGTCGAAGTATTCTGGGGTCGGAATGGCGGGGCCGATGCCAAGGACAAGATCGAAGGCAGAGAACTCCTTGCCGGAGCGCGTTTTGCGTCGAGGGAGCGCTGGAGGGCGGCACGATCAGAAGCGATCGCAAAAAATAACAAATAAAAATTCAAAAAGAAGAGGGAGGAAGGGGAGTGAGGGAGCACACGCAGCTTGTCAAGTGTCAGGGTCGGCTCTCAAATCCTGCATTTTACAGTCCAGCACACAGAAGTGGTAGAATAGATGCTGGGCAAATCATACACGGCTTGTCAAGTGCCAGGGTCGGCTCTCAAGTCCGGCGGTTTACAGACATGGCCCAAAAGAAGAGGAAAGTACTGGAGGAGGAGTAGAAATGTAGGACACGAACCCATGGTCAATTTGGACGCAAGTGGCACAACCCGGGGTGGCACGGCAGAGACATGTCTGTACAGTTGTTAGACTTGGAGAGGGACCTCAAAGGATGTATTACCTTGAGAGAGAGTGGATTGAACGAGTTTTGGCCCCAGGGAAGCACTTGAGAAAGCAGGAGGGTGAAGGGAGGGAAGAAGAGAGAGCCGACCAAGCGTGCCACCACAGTGATGTGATGGATCACGTGACGTGACTCTCAACGCGTCGTTTCTGTGATCTCCGCGGCAACTCTGCACTCAATCATCTGTCTCCAGCCTCAATCCGTCGCTTCTCGGGTTCATCCAAGAAAGCTGCCTTGATCAGCTCAAAATGGCCAGGGAAGGTCAGCCTGAAGCCTAAAGGCCCTACCCGTGTGACCATGGGCAGTCGGGCCACTCAAGACAAACAGAGATCAAAGGCTGCGACTGAGCACCAGATTCGAATGGAGAGTGCGTCCAGGCTCTTTTTTTTCCCCTTGGCCTGCTAATTTATTCAACCTTCCCTATAGACCTTGAGCCACAAGAACAGGAGGTCCTGGATGCTCTTGCAGATTTCGAGCGGGATTATGGGGACGACGAGGAAATAATCCAAGTGAATGATGTCCTGGATGGTACATCCAGAGCTGAGATGAGCCATGGTGGGGGCAAGTTTGAAGATGCTATTTGGCAGGATTTCGAGTCTGAACGACAAAGGCAGCGGTACGTCTGATTATTTCGAGGTTCTAGTGTGGCACTGAATAATTATGCTAGACCGAAACGCCCTGACTGGCGAACCCGTCGTGATCGAGTCCAGAAACGAACCCAAGCCTTTGCAGTCCAGATGGAGGACATAGTGTCGATGTACACCGTCTGGATGGGCTTGGGCGCTCCTGCGCCTCTTCGACCTGGCAATGGCGAGGAGGGAGGGTATCCTATCCATGTAGTCGACTTGTTTGGTGAGCCATTTTTTCTTTCTATTGGCATGTTTAACTAGAGCTCATTTCAAATCTCAGAGGCCTATACTTTAGACACTTGCTTGGATGCTGGAGGGCGGGGTGTTGCTGCAGCCTTGATCAAGCAGGGCTTGTTTCCATGTGCTCCGTTTGAACCGACTGTTGCCATTTCCACTCGAACACTGGAGTTCTTCCGAGTTTCACTTCGCGATTCAAGGCTTTGTGAAGACCTTGTGCGATCTCCATGGCGTGAGTTCACATTTCGCCTTCGTATGAAGCACCTAACCTGTTTATCCCTTAAAGGAGCCTTACAAGCCTTACCTTTGCCAGCAGTTCTTAATCTGTTACGACCTCTACCTCGACGTTCGGCGGCATATAGAACGCAAGGTTTTGGCCCTCCTCAGGCGCGACCAGAGCTGGCGATTGAAGAATGCCTGTCCTGCCTGTACGTACGAGCTGGAAGGAGAGGAGGAGCTCATCTTCTCAATGCTCATCACCATGGATGGGAACGAGTCTCTGAGACGGGTTTTGCGAAAGGAGGGGAGTGCAGAGGGAGTAGTTGACGATGAGATGGGCGAACCAGCGGCAAAGTTGAAGGAGTGAACCGACACGAGAGATGCGGGGGATGGGTACTACATTGCACGGGAAAAGGTTGATGCATGGGCGAAGGAAAAGCTGGCAAACACACTGCCTACCAATGCCATTCCAGTGAGTGCCCGACTACTCTTCTTGTATGTTAGCTAATATTGGTTTAGGGCGAGGACTTGTATTGTTCCGATCGGTGGAAGAACATGATCAATGATGTTACGGCCAAGATGTGGGGGATTTTCGATGAGACTGGGATATTCCTTGCGCTTTGTCGCCATGGCTTTTTCCTGCTCTTGTGTGACATGGTTCGGAGTGGGGAGCTGTGTGTCTTGCTTCATGAGCCTTCATTTTAAATATCTAACAGGGTTACAGGGCAAAATATCCTATGGCAATCATTGACGAGCTGCTCGATTGTTACCCGAAGGGGTCGGGACTCGGGTACGATATTGGATGCCACATGGAGGCGACAATTCGGAACAGTAAGCTGGGCCCGAAGGCACAGGAGGCGCTGCTCAAGATGCTGGTCAGAGCTTTTTATGGCCATGTGCATAACCGGTTATGCCAGCTGCAGTTCCTGGCTAACTATATCGAGGGTCTGGGCTTGGAGGACCTTGAAGGCTGTGAGCGGTTCTTCTCCAAATCCAACAGCCTTGCTCGCTCCATCCGTTATGCCAGCTGCTTCCACCGTCAGCAGGATATAACGACTTACATCAAGCACTTTGACAGCATGGAAACGTATGCGAATTTGAGTAAGAGTGTCTCGGCAATTGGATAACTTTGCGACTGATTTTTTTGCCAGGTAAATTCCTGTGTAACAACTATGACCAGGCGCTCGACATCCTGAAGACTGAGGACACCATTAAGACCTGCATGGCATGAGAAGGGATTCAATCGGCCGATGTCTTTCACGAGTGGCTTGAAGAGGAGAAGGCGTGGCTATTGATGAAGAAGAACTTGTCGGCGGAGCAGGTTGTGACGCTGGAGATGGAGTACGTCCAGAAATTGGTGAATCTGAGCACCAGAAAGTACGTTGTTGTTTGATGGATAATGAATGATGGACTAAAGACACCTACCTCAGGGTGAAATTAACTACCGTTCGAAAGATCCTACGTGCAGCGACCGCAGCAGACAGTACCTACAATCCCTCTCAAGTCATGGCGGCAAAGTGAGCAAAAGCCCACGCTGACGAAGTATACACGCGAGATATGACAGCCGTGCAGGACCTGGAAGATCGGCTCGAGATCAATGAGCGCTGGACCACAGATTCTCCAGGGTACCAATCAGCGGTGAAGGCTCTGAAAGAGAGGAAGTATATAGACGCTCTGAACGCGCTGGAGCTTCTGATTGTTGAGCGACTGCTGGAGCTCACAAAGATTAACATGTCGCAGACTAGTTTGTCCACGTCTCCACCAGGGCACTTACTTGCTAAATATATTTTGCAGGGTACAAGATGCGTCGCCATATTGCAAAGGCATTGCAGGCTCGTTCAGGCGCCGTGAAGAATGCGATCCACCGATACAATGTTGCGGCCTTGTCTCTGGAGCCGCCTGCACCACAACTGAGCTGGGAAGAGGTAGTGGAGTACGCCTTTCTTGCCAACTTTGACTTGCTTCGAGCGACAGACGGGGAGCTGGACACCAAGCCGTGGACTCGACCGGCTTGCCGACACGCGATGGACAACAAGCGTCTGAATGTGGAAATTCGCCGTGTCATTACATGGATCAACGACAAGGATCATTTCCTTCGACGCCAAGAGGTCGAACTAGAGGAGGCAGGTGATCACAACTCAGCGGTGCTGGTCCGTCTGCATCGGCTGGAACACGGGAGAGCTGATCTGGGGCACATGAAGCGGTTTTGGAAGCTGTCAAAGAAGCGGGGGTTCACTGGGGCGATCCTGCCGGGGATAGCAAAGGCGAGGCGTGAGGAGAGGGCAGCGAGGAGACAAGACAGGGAGCGTGAGCGCGAGGAGAACGGGATGGACATTGATGAGTTTGTAACGGAGGATATGGCGGCGGGGTGGATACCGCCTGCAGAGGAGGAGGAAGACGATGGGAATGATGACGAGGAGGAGGACGAGGGTGAGGAGGAGCAGGAGAGGTGGGTGTCGCAGCTCATCCACCAGGTGGCCACCTTGACCCTCGATCACGATGTTGGGCAGGCTGGAGCGGAGGAGGAAGAGTAGTACCATTCCTCAGTTTTTTTTTCTCTATCTGATGACTATTTATTCATGTTTTTACCTGCACTGGTTGGTGTGCACAGGGCGGGAAGGCGGCGCAACGGCCCGCACCAAGCGGGCGCGGCGGGCGCGTGATGGCGCTCGGGGTGTTCCGAGATCGCTTTTTTTCTCTCTATTTAATGACTATTTGTTCGTGATTTTACCTGCACTGGTTGGTGCGCACAGGGCGGGAAGGCGGCGCAACAGCCCGTGTCGAGCGTGCGCGGCAGGCGCGTGATGGCGCTCGGGGTGTCCCGAGATCGCCTTTTCTTTCTCTATTTAATGACTATATATTCGTGTTTTTACCTGCACTGGTTGGCACGCACAGGGCGGGAAGGCGACGCAACGGCCCGCGCCACACGGGCGCGGCGGGCACGTGATGGCGCTCGGGGTGTCCCGAGATCGTCTTTTCTTTCTCTATTTAATGACTATTTATTCGTGTTTTTACCTGCACTGGTCGGTGCGCACAGGGCGGGAAGGCGGTGCAATGGCCCGCGCCACGCGGGCGCGTGATGGCGCTCGGGGTGTCCCCAGATCGCGTTCTTTCCCTCTATTTAATGACTATTTATTCGCGTTTTTATCGGGATTTTTCATCGCCAGTGTCGGCAGCAGGGGCGGGACACAGCGATCACGACCGCCATCACAGCGATCACGGATTGATGCGGCGGGACCCGCCCGAATATCTCTAAGTCCCTAGGCCTGCGGTATTGCAGCTATTGGAAGGATTTTCTATCAGAAATATTGGAGCTATTGCAAGGTTTATTGTGAATAGCCCTACACGACCTTAACGGGCCCTAACTAGGCCAGCCAAGGCGCCCACAACACCCGGCCTAACTAGTGAGGTTACTAGGGCTTATCAGGTGCGCTATAATCATTCTAGCTCGTACCCAACTCGTACCTCGCTGGTTTCTGTTAAGTAGTTGCCGCGCCCTGATACCCGGCGCCTGATGTTCCATAATGGTGGAGATGCACAATCAAACAACGCATCCATCTCACGCGTTTTGCATCATTCGATGCGGATTTTAGGCCTCGATAGTTGTTTAATAGGTGTAAATACGCTCCCAAAGTCCCTACAAGCATTTTCCTCAAGAAATCCCGTTCCGAACAGGTGTTTCGGCGATTTCGGCTTTCGTTCGACTCTAAGGATGGAGATTTCTTGCTTATATAATAACGCAGGACGCCTGCAATGATGGCGTGGTAACCACAGGACTATGGTTAGTGGTTGTACATCACAAAAAAACTCCGGGTGGTGTATCAATGCTACTTTCTCTTGACAGACGCTACAAATCATCTTCAACTCCGAATACCCGCCTCAACTAGTTTCCGCTCAGTCTGCAACACGACTTCGTCCTTGACATCGTGGCGCCACTCCGCAAAGTGCGCACAAGCCACGAATATGTGTTGCACGTTTTCCACTGTGTCGCAACCCAGTCTGCACAAACAGGATGCGAGTTTGGATCTGGACTCCAGTTAGTGTTGCCGCAGTCAGGTTCTGAACCGCCGGCGAATCTGAACCTGAACCAGACCTGAACCAGACCAAAGTTCGGTTCAGTGGCTGTGTGATTGCCTGGACCGAATGCCAGGTCCAGTCCGAGGTTCAGGAAATCCTGACATTCTGTGGACCAGTTCAGAACCGGTTCGACCCGGTTCGAACCTGACATTAGGAGTGACCCAGGGCGAAGTAAAACACACACTTTCCTGGTCTCTTGCCTCTCAATAATCAATTCCAGGACTGGAGTAAACATCACAGCCCACCTGGGTATTCCAACACTCTGTAAAGGTTTCCGGCTCACCAAGTTGGTGCCGTTCTTCACCTGTCAAGCTTGATTTTTTCGGCACTGTGGAAAGATAAAAACAGAAAGGATCAAATATTGTTGCTCACGGTGACAGCGGGAGCCGGGTTGCCACCATGTCTAACATTGTCGTCATCAAAATTGAACGGCTGCATTCAACCCACCGGCTAAAAGGAGATGTTCAATTTCTGAACGGGTGCTTTTGAGCGAATCGATGGGAGAATGGTGTGAACCACAATGTAAATGGGAGCAAAATCTGTGTCGCATATCATAGTTGTTGTTATCTCCCGCAAAATATCAGATTTGGCGCATATAGGAAGAAATCGGTTCGAGCCCGGTCCGAACCCCGGCTGAACCCGGACTGGACCGATTCTAACCCGAACCCCGGGTCCAGCCCAAGGCTCAGTGCTGAACCGGACCCAAGGTTCGGTTCGAGGTTCGGAAATTCTGGGCAAGAACCGGACCGAACTGGACCGGGGCAACACTAATTCCAGTACTTCGGCAGCGGAAGTTGTCCCGAGCCCACGTAGATCTGTATGAAAGCAAAATGCGCTGATAGCGCCCTTCGGTACGGCTAATCGGGGGGATGCAGGTTTTCGTAGATGGAGGCCAACATCCGCAATTCTTCGGGGATTGAGATCTGTCCCATTTGGATCTGGACTCCAGTACTTCGGCAGCAGAAGTTGTCCCGAGCGCACGCAGAGTATGACCGCAGAATGCGCTGATAGCGCCCTTGGGTACTGCTAATCGGGGGGATGCAGGTTGTCATGGATGGAGGTCAACAGGTCAGGATCCGCAATTCTTCCGTGATTGAGATCTGTCCCATCCGAAATGCCTTTCATTAACAACCCCCAGCTGAGACGGGAAATCAAACCCGTAGTGCGGGCGGGTCAAAGCGGAGGCCCCCTGGCTGCTTTGGAATCCGACGCGACTCACATTGAACCAAGCTAAAAGCGGAATTCGGTCCCGGTGGGAGTTATAAAAAGGAGCCGCTTGATTTGATGCCTGCAGCTTCGTCCAATGTCTTCCCCTACTCCTTACTTCCACGGTCTGGTCACCACAGTGATCCAGCCTTTCCAACCTTTTCTAAACACAACAAGCTTAATGATTCATGCCTCCGGCATGGCTGATTCGCTTCGCTCGCAGCCGTTCCTCCAGCAGGTTCAACGGCTTGTCCAACCTTTCCTTAACATTTCCCTCGTCTTCTACATTCCCCTGGCCTATTATGGCCTATACCTTTTCAACATGATCGTCGCCGAGCTGATTATGTACTATCGTGTAAGTCGTGTTGAATTCTCGTTGAGCTAAACCTGAGAACTTTCTCAGTTACGCACAATTCCTACCGTTGGAACCGCCAATTTCTTCACCTATTTCATGGACACCTGGACCAGCATATGGAGAACTCGCGATATGGTCACGGAGGGATATCAGAAGGTGAGAGGAACCTAAAATTCTTCCTTGCCTATGCTGATCATTTTACTGTCGCCAGTTTTATGGAGGCGTCTACAAGTTTCCTCAGATTGGCGGTTGGATGGTCGTGACTAGCGGCATAGATATGGTCGAGGATATTCGCCGTGCTCCAGACGACGAATTGTCTTTCTCTCAAGCTCTGGAAGACGTGAGTCGCTCATCAACTTGTATACTCCCTCAACGAACATATTCCTGCTTAGATCTTCCACACGGGTGGGACGCTTGGCGACCACGTTGTGTTCGACGACTACCACCTTGAGGTGCTCACTTCGCTGACCCGGAACATCGAGGCCTACTTCGGAGATCTTCACGATGAAATCGTCTCTTCATACAATGCCAATATTCCTCTCACCATAGGTATGTTATATACACCTAGATTCCACTGGCGAAGGCACTGAGATCATTTACAGAGTGGACAAAGGTCAACATGACTGATGTTGGACGGTCACTCATAACCAGGGCTACTAATCGAATTTTCGTTGGACTCCCTGTCTGTGAGTCCTTTTCTTCCCGCTATTATCTGCTTTGACTCAACCCAAATTCAGGCCAGAATCCCGCGTATGAAGCTGTTTGTATCAATTTCGTGCTTGAAGTTGTGCCTGCTGCCGTTATTTCGCAACTCTCCCCCCGTCTCCTGGCGCCGTAAGATACTCTCTCATTGATGACCGCATGCATTAATTGGGTATTTCAGGTTTCTCATCAAGATGTTCGCCAATATCCCGAAGAGACTGAAGGACGGCGTCAAACTCTTGCGCCCCATCATCGAGGAACGTCTTGCTAAAGCAGATCAGGGGATCGACAAATACGAAATCCAGCCGGTTTGTAACCTCACTGTCCAATGATTTATTTTATTCACCACAATTCCAGAACGACATGATTTCGTGGCTGATCGCCAAGGCTAAAGGCCCGCAACGAACTGTCGAAGATCTCACCTCCAGAATTCTTTTCCTCGGGTTCGGCTCTATTCATTCGACGTCTGGGGTGAGCAACTTTTTCGACTTTCGTAGCCTTGTATTTATCTACTACTAGGCATTTGGGTCGGCACTCTACCATCTATGCGCGTATCCCGAATACATTGCTCCCCTTCGGGAGGAGATCGAACAGGTAGTTGAGCAACAAGGATGGACAAAGATTGGCGCCTCGAAGATGTACAGACTCGATAGCTTTTTGAAAGAGGCGTCGAGAATGGTCGGCCAATCGACGTGTAAGCTTCATCGCGTCTACGCTCGCTCCTGTGCCCATCCATACTCCAGATCATGTTACTCGGAAAGCGCTCAAAGACTTCACTTTTTCGAACGGCATAACAATACCTGCTGGGGCAAGCATCTCCGTCGCGACTCATCACATGCATAACGACGAGGTCAGGACTCCTCGAATTGTTTGTGAATTTCGTCATTTTGATTGTTTTCAGAGGTTCTATCCGGAACCTGGAATCTTCAAGGGCTTCAGATTCTACGATGTGATCACCTTCAAAGACGGAAAGCCCTCGCACCAGATGCTCACGACGACTGCCGACTATTTGAGCTTCGGATATGGCAGACATGCCTGGTACGTCTCTGTCCAATTGTACGCAGCATCTGGCTGACTTTCATCTAGTCCTGGACGATTCTTCGCGGTCAACATGTTCAAGATCGTGATGGCGCATCTCCTCATGAACTACGATGTTCGCTTCGAGGACGAGGGACGCAGCCATCCCCCGGTCACCGCTATTGGAAACGCAATCTTCCGCTACTCGGACGTGCCAGTCATGGCCCGGGCTCGTCAAACTTGAATTGGTATGTTGCCTGTGCTGGATTTACTATTTCACGCGCAATTGACGATCCCTTGCCAGTCGTCTCTTTCTTTTCAGTTCTCTGGCCATAGGTTTTATCTACGTACCAGTTGAGCTGGTTGGACACTTTTTCACTCTAATTACACTGTAAGACTCGGACTGGGTGACTGTGGCTGGGCAATTAACCTGTAAGGCGGACCACACTGCTATGTTTAACGGGGGACTCTACCCCGGATGCACCAGCAGTAACCCGTAGGACGGGTGGAAACACCGGGTGAGAAATGGTTTAGGAAAGGGTGGAAGTGATCAAAATTTCTTTGCTTTTACCCCGGTCCGTGGCGCGGTTTTCGCGTGCTTCGAGTAACCCATTTACCAGGTTTGTTGCAAACGGGTGAATAAAGCCCAATACACGGGGCGCTAAAATCGCGCATTTGTAACCCGCTCACTGGGCCCTTTTCACTCGCCCCGAAGGCCCTTCAAAGCAGGCTAGGTCAACCCGACTCGGATTCCCGGAGTGATCACACCATGCCGTTATGAACCGCTTATCGGGACATTTTCACTCGGTTGCGCC
The DNA here is from genome assembly GCA_029378255.1 of Mycena rosella. Classification (NCBI taxonomy): domain Eukaryota; kingdom Fungi; phylum Basidiomycota; class Agaricomycetes; order Agaricales; family Mycenaceae; genus Mycena; species Mycena rosella. The sequence goes on along the minus strand of JARKIE010000145.1, from coordinate 58,322 downwards.
ATCCAAAAATCACTTGTTAAATGGGGGGAAATAAACATGAATATATTGGCGGTTCCATTGGTTCTTCGCGATCGAGCATTCTACATATAGATACAGTCAAAGCTGTCTTAATCCATACCCCTCGGTGGACGCTGATAGGCTGGCCCTGTGACCAGGCATGAAATCTTTCAATTTTGCATCTGTTGTTACTCACTAGGGCCATATAAGCCAATAGATCATGCTCCAGAGAGCTAGTGTGAGGTCCGAACATCTAGCTAAGGATATACTATGTGTGCTAGCCGTAGGCGCTCGGTTGTGATAACGGTACCACTATGGGCCAGATTCCCAAGCAGCTATACTACCTTTAGTGAAAGGTCATCCATCCGTTCTGTGAGGAACTGGGACTTGTCTGCATGTTCCTACCAAGGATATAGTTACGGCACACCATCTAGACAATGGGCAATACACTGGGGGCACAATTAGAGTTTGTGCAATGTCACGGCAGTCAAAGCGACCTCGCGCGATGATAAGTCTGACATTTCCCGATAAAGCCGATCAGGCTTTTGACGGGAAGTGTCGACGGTTTAACCGAACCGGTGATCGGGCCAACGGAACGACAGATCTGGGCGGTTAAATAGAGATCATTCTGATCCAGACACTCGCTTTATCTAAAGCCCAGAAACCATATGGAGCTGTTATTGAACACATGGGATCTGCAGCGCAGCAACTGCGGACTCAAGTCAGAGTGGAGTGAACCATGTGGTTTGTTCCTGGTATGACTGAGAACAGAGGTCTCAGCCACCATTAAAATAATAAATATACCATTTTCTCGTGAACTGACTTTCAACAGGACCAGTTTCATAGCTAAATGAACTCAGAGTGTTTATCCGACGAGTTCTGAATACCTGTTTGTATTATTTTGTGACCAGATATTGTGATTTCCTTATTTAGATCTCTCATTTGTATAAATACCCATAGTTCTCTAGGAGGAAACCAGTAGATTCTACCCTTTTTTACTCAGAGACCAAGGCTACCAGCTAGGTCCTGTGTGGGAACGTCTAGACTCTATTCGGTGTAACTCTAAGAACTTTTAGTTCTCTCAGTTAGCTTACATTGTGGGAATAAATTTGATTTTGATTGTATTTGAACGCGAGACAAGTTGAGAAGTTCGAAAGAGCTAATCAAGTGCAAGTTACAAGTTACCAGTATGCACAAACAAGTTGAACATGGGATTTCTGTGGAGCTGTGACTTTCATTGTTACTTTGCCATAGTTATCAAGCCCGTTGCCAGAATATAAGTTGCCAGATAAAATCCTATTGATCTTAAGATCACCTTGGAAGTAATTCCAAACCCCTGTGTCCCCAAACCCACTCTCCTTACCCTCTGAGGTCGTGTTAAGCGCCTAGAACGGTCTGGTTGTCCCAAAAGTCAAAAAACTGCTTTTGCGTTGTTGTAAAGTCCCAAATTGACACTGCCTAATACCTGGTAGGAACCCCGAACTTGCACATTTGATAGTTTGAGTTTTTGTGTGTTGTTGGTGTTGTTGGTTGTTCACTTTTGTGCTCAGCTTTCACACTTTATTTCACCTGTGGTTCAATAGTCAGTGTTTCAATGCAAAAAGGTATCTCGGTGACACAAGAACTGTAATTTTTCAACAAAATACCCGCCTACTGTAATATTTCGGATGAGTATGGATGTTTAAACCTTGGAAATCAAGAATAGACGCATATGGAACACATTTTGTCATATTTCCTGAGAAATCAGCACCAGTGAAAAACCCGTCCCGGGATATCCTGGGATATCCTGGGAAATCTTGCCATGCCAAAAAAACCTGAAAAGCCATGATTTTAGGACCACACAGGAGAAATTTGGCACTTTCTCTTGGGATATCTTGTGGCATCTAGCTATTTTCGATTTTTGATGTATATGTGCTACTACTATACACACTGTATTACCGCGCTATTCTGCCGCCCCTTCCCCGTGCTTGCACCGTACACCATGGTGCGTCACAGCGGCGTCATCTGCGGGTCCCACCGTCCCCGTATCCCTCTCGCCCTGCTGCTCCCGCTGTGCAGTTCCCCGCGGTTATCCCCCTGCCGCTTCCCACATGTACGCCTCCGAAAGACATCGATAAATCCAGCGTGCGCATCTGGACGTCATGCAGGAGAAGGTCGAGCGTTTGGCAGCCGCACGGAGCGATGTTTTTTCGACAAAGGAGCGTGGGGAGTGTGCGTGGCTCAACCGTCGGGCTGCGCGCAATGCCGTGGAATCGGATGGCGGCCGATGTTCCTGTCCATAGCCGCACAGTGCAACGGGGTTTGGAGCGGCCGCGGCCGTGGTAGAACGGAGGTGACATCCCTGGAGCAGATTAGTACCACCGTTCACATTATAAACAATTACGCCGTACTGTCGGTCTGCGGAGGCTATCAATTATTGCCTACTAAACAATTAAAACTTGGGTGAGCAAGCAAATTTGAGGGAAGAGGAATGTATGCCTGTGTACCGGCCTGCAGGACCCTGTTCATCCACATTCGTGCTTCCCAACACATACAGGAGCAAAAGTTATATCAGCCTCACACAAGTCAACGTTCATGAGGTGAACAAAATACGGGCTGTTGAACGTTGAACAATTACAAACCTCCCCTATTACTCTGGAATTTTCTGCAACGAACTTAGATCTGATATTTGCGCGACAGTATTCCCATAGACAGCTCGGTTAGTACCGGTCTACATGAGGGGTTCTTTAGGCGGGGGAAGGACGAGAATCTTCATGCCGTCGAGCTCGGACACGGGGAGTCGAAGTTGAGTCGAACCCCGGACTGCTATTGGATGCTCACCGGACACCATGATTCTTTGCTATAGCTACGAAGTCGGATAAGTGATATGGTTTGCGGAAGGTGGAGCAAAAAAACACATTTTTACCCTCTTATTCGGACACGGGAGTCCACTTCGAACAATTATGTACCTGCAAATTGAATATTATTACGGATATATGAGGACTGATTGCGCAGATGAGACGCTTTTGCACTGCTTTCAGAAGAGCAAGGCGCAGCAACCTTCAACCAAGCTCACACAGCCTTACTAATATTGTAATGTGCTCGCCTAAGCTCTTCGGCCGTATTGGGGGTTTCCACCTCACAGAGTCACAGGGGCTCGGAGCGCATGACTACGCTCCAAGATGCGTATGTCAAAGCTGTGTTGAACAAAGCTGTGTTGAAACGTACTGCATTGGCTTGGCATTGTCCTGCCCGGATTTATAGCCACCGTCCTCGGTCACCGTCCCTCGTCTACTCATGTCTATCGCGTTGACATTCGGTGACAAGCAATTGCTGCAGTCCCCTGTCGTGGGACCAGACGGCGCCGTACATTATACTACCAGCACCACACGGGGTTTCAGAGGGCGCAAAGTCACGACGATCATGGCAACGAGCGGGGCCGTCGGAACGATCAACTGGCGCGAGAAGAGCTTCGTTATCAACGGCGTGCAGCGAGGGTGGGGTGACCTGAAATCGCGCTCGGAGGGGATCTTTAGCTCGTGAGTTGATCTCCGCCCCGGATCATAGACTGCTGACCATGGTAGTGAGCGAGAGTGGAACTGGGCGAACCGGCCGTATAGCCTCAAGTATAATCGTTCGGAGAAGGAGCTCCTGGTACGCACTCGACCTTTTATCCGCCCACAATCTTGACCCACGGCGCTGCAGGCGACGCCGAAACTTGGGAACATGACAGGCAGCGTGCGCTTCACGCCGTATCAGCCACATCTGCTCCACGACAACGAGCACGCCGTCATCTATTTTCCTCATCAGATGCAAGACGAGGCGGAGCGGATGTTTTTGCTGATGGCGATCCTGGAAACTGAGATCCACCGACAAGATGTGCGTCGTTGTTTGGGTGGTTCCGCCCGTATATACTGACCACGATTGCAGCAACAGGCGGCGGCGGGGGCGGCGGCGGCGTCGGGCTAGGAACAATTCGATCACCTATAAATGAAATGATCACATCTCTCTTGGAAGTTGGCGCAGATAGGATAGAGATCGCCCAGTCGACGTATCATTGGAGTCCGAATCATGATGGACGTAGAGCGCGCTCTGCCACTCCCACATGGGCTCGTTACATCTCTGATCGGCGAGAACGGCAGTCGTTCAAAGGACTCCGAAGAGGACGAAAAAAGACAAAAGGGCCCAGGGGCTCCCGGCTGAAATCAAGCTGAATCCAGTCGGACTTTCAATGATTGTGTTCATCCGACTGAGGGGAACTGTAACAAGACGGGAATGATCATTGATTGATGATAGCATCACCGGTTGCTCGGCCCGGAGGGCTTTCTGCGTGCCGCCACTCGGCAACTCGGCTGAGCATTAGACTCGGCCAACGAGTCAGTGCTAGTCAGCCTGTGATGGATTTTTCATCCGACGGCCCGACGCACTTTCCTTCCTCCCACTATCATGGCGCACCTCATCATTCCCTCAAGGTCGCTCCAGCGCTGCTGCCACACGTCAAGTACCCTGATCACGGTCGCTCCTCTCCGACCTCCAGGCTCCGGCAGCCTAACTCTGTCTACGTCTAGAACGTGTCGACCGTGACGCTGTCGCTGAATTATTCGCGCCTACTCCCCAGCCCCTCACCGGGTCGTGCGCTCTCCAAAAACACTCCCCAAACCATCCCCGAGACTTCCTCGGACTTTGTGTATCTTGGTCAAATGTCATATAAAATCCGACAATTCCGCCGCGACGAAACGAAAACAAATGAGCACGGTACACCAATGAATCGAACGAGCGAGGCGAACACGCCGGGGACATCTATGCTATGCAGACCCGGACCATCCGCCACCGACCCGTCCTTGCCTCCCCTTATACTCTTATATGCTCTAGCAGCCAAACAGAATGATTCATAACTCGAAATTCGGGAGTCCATCTTGAGCTGACTGCCAACGACACGGGTTCTTCGCGATTCTGCGTCACTCCTGCCCACGGGGAGTTCACAGACCGGGCCTGCCATGCGCATGGTTGTCGAATGGACGTGGGCGGCTTTCTGTCCACAGCCCGCACATATTCTTATCACACCTCAACTGCACCGTACCGCACTTCATCCGCACCGTTTCGATGTCGCGCCCGTGCGCTACAGCGACTTGCGCTGTCACTCAGTGAAGCGTGCATGTCCGAAGTGATTATTGACCTGCCAGATGACTCACGCTGGCGTTGGGATAAATACCCACCGCCCCAAATTGGAGGCGTGCACCCACTTTTCGTTCTTTTCTTACTCCCTACATTCAATTCATTCATTAGTTCTCACCATTCACCTTCAACCCCAATGCTCTTCATCCTCGCACTCCTACCCATCCTCTCCGTTGCGGCCCGCACCGGTACGCTGAACCATTTCCAGGTCTGCCATGTATCTCTTATATATTTCGGGCCTTGGTCATAGGACTGCTCCAGCGGCAAGATGACGCCGCCGACTGCGCCGCGCCGTGCCAGGCCCTCAGCGACGCTGTCTCCGTGCGCCCTCGTTTCTCGCCCCTCTTCCCTCAGCTCGCTGATCCCTACACACGTAGGCGAACGCCGGAACCAGCGCGAACTTATGCACGAGCACCATCGTCGGTGACTACGCGGCGTGCTACAACTGTGAGGTGAAGAACAACGGGCTCGCGCAGTCCGATGCGCAACAAATTATAGACTGTGCGTTTCATCCTCATCCTCATCCCCCTCCTCCTCCTTCCTCTTGCCCTTGCTCTTCCTCTTCCCATTCACATATGCCAATGGGCAGAGAGAGCCGTGTGCTGACGCGGGAGGATAGCATACGTCGCGGGCTGCAAGGCTGAGGGGCACGCCGTTGACGGGGTTTCGATCGGTGGTACGTCGGGTTTTGTATTGAGAGCGCGCATCGTGGCTGATTTGGTGTGGATGCAGGCGCGGCGCCCGGGGCGCCTACAACCTCAGGTGGAGCGCCCACGACGTCGGGGTCGGCAAGTCCCCCGCCGGCGGGAAAGACTGGGGGCGCGGCGCACACCTCCACGGGTCTGGTTGGAGTGACTTCTGCGTTTATCGCCGTTTACTTCGCCGCATTGTAATGCGCCATCCTCCGACTCGTATCTCGTTCAAACAAATTAAATACGAACCAGAATAGGGAGGTGGATGTTGGGAATGCGGATGGCTGGAGAGTGGAAGGTGGTTTGAGGTTTGATAATGGAAAACATATCCCTCAGATGGTGCTGGTAGCCTTCCATCGTCGCTCTTTAGCCACTCACAGCATATGTACATATAAATCCTCACATATTTGTTCACCATAATTCGGCTCAAGTTCCCATCTAGCCTCATTTGTGAAATCTCCCCGTGACCGGATTGCCGATCTCGCTGGAAGTTGAAAACGAGATTCAGAGATCTCTCAATTTTTATGGCCGCAAGATTGAACGTAAATGTGGTCCACAGACGCTTACCTCCCAACACATAACACTTCGAAAATGTCCACTAGTTCGATTCGAGTTGGATCCACCGCTCCTAGGTCCTCGTTCCGGCGCCTTCTTTTCCCTCCTTCAACCCTGGCGGACTAGAAATTTGGGTTTCCACTTAAAAGAGGGGTCCCAGATCCGCCTTTATATAGAGGTTTCTTTTCTAGATCATGCATTCCCTGGCGATCCCATGACATCATCGCCAGGCTCGTGCTAGGGTTATTCTTCCCCACGATCTTAACGGCCTTCACTGCTCGTTTTATTGACGTTTATGTCCTGGTTTGAGTTCAACGCGTCTGACCACGTGACCGTGAACCTTTCTCTCTCCGTCTTTTTCTCTTCCCATCTGTCGTCCGCGGACCTGAGATATCCCTGCAAAGCACTCTTGCTATCTCCGGTCTCCGCACCCATCCACGGAATTTTACTAGCTCCAGCCGTCACTCTTCAATCCTCCCGTCATCGTCTCCGTTCAACATCACCGCGGGCAATGTTGTCGGTCCTGTAATTTAGCCTATTGGGGTACCTTTGACATCAGTATGAGAAGAACTTGTTGGCCGCGCGCTGGTCTCTTGCGCGACACCCACCACCGCGACAACCAATTCTGAGCCTCTGGTAGGTAGCTCACCAACCGGGACTGGTTTCTTTAATCACACTGTTTAGTCGCCACAGGACCGCCAGGTAGCTGCCATGGAAATCTTCCTAAGACGTCTAGGCAACGCGTTAAAATGGATTCCCGCATCCCGAAGACGCCTCTGGGAATCCAAGATAATGCAGTCCCTCCGGCGCAGAGTCTCGCTCAAGAACGTGCTCGCGAGGTTATCCCGCTATCTCAGGAAATACAATGTTCCTCCCGCGGAGCCCACGCCCCCGAATTCGTTGAGCTCGGACAACGCGGATACGCTCCTCGAACTCGACATAAATCTGGCGGACATGGAAGGGATCGTCGACCGTGCGGTACTCTATGGATATGTAGCCTTGGACCAGGGAAACGAACAGGGAATATGGGGATAAGGGCCCGGGGTTATCAGGATAGAGGGTCAACGCAGCGAACGTTCCATGCAATAATCAGAATCCAACGTTTATGGTCCGGCCACGCAGTCAAATACCAGTTGGAGTTGGCTCACAGAACACAACCCTTTTTTGTCTTGTCTCTTGTCCGGTGGACCGATAATTTTATGCACGCTGCTTGTTTGATAATGATGCACTGCACTTTATCCCGCGCTACGAAGTGCAGAGCTTGATTTTGATAGCCCGGGACCTGCGGAACATGCAAGGATCGACAATGACTTGCAACATCGGTGGATGCGATTGGTATCTTACAGAATTGTGTTCTGAACATTATACATGATATTCAGGGGGTCTTGAATTGTTGCAGCTTAGTTCCAAGCAGTCGGGTGTATGGAACACCACTGTAGTATTTATTCCGGCGTTGTACATATGATTTGCCACACAGCTGGCCATGGTTCTCCTCCCCGCGCCCAAGCTAGTCCATGAGCATCAGTTATTTTTAATGCTTCTCTGTAGCCATCCTTGAAGTGAAAAGCACTTTCCTGCGGACCCAAAGTCTTTCCCCCGAATTGATTGACCTTCGTGTTATTGATGTTTGTTTCTTGATCTGAGTTGACGCGCCTCAACCACGTGATTGTCAATCGCGTCTCCTGAATCTTTGGCTTGTAGCGATCCGCTCTGCAATTCCTACTGATTTAATACTCCTGATCCAGAACTTTAGAAGAAAAAGGCCTCCGGGCCTAGACCAAATCCTACGAACGTATCCTCGAAATCAATCTTGACGAGTCGCGGGCCCGCGGCGTTTCCCGTTCTGAACAAAGGTCTTCCCATTGATTATATGCGTTCCGATAGACTCAACAGACTCTCTTCAATTTTACCCTTCATTTTCTCGGTTCATCGCCATGGGCAAAGATGCCGGACCTTTAATTTAGCCTACTGGGGTATCTTTGACATATGCATCTCTCTCAGAAGATGCGGCGAGCTCGTTGGCGATGACCGCGTACAGTCGCTCTCCCAGAACCACCACTGCGCCATCCGCCTTGAGCCTTCGGGTAGGTGGTCCACCTGGTGCGCGTCGTGAACCGACGTGTGTCCAAGCTCCAATAAACGACGCCCTCGCTAGCACCCTCAAAGATGCCCCTACGACGGCCAGACATGCCCTCGACATCAAGCCACCGGCCTCGCAGCCGCTCAGTCTCTCCCGTGCCCCAACCACCCCTCCGAAAATCCAAGTCCGAGATCTTCCGCTCTTTGCGGCGCAAAGTCTCGCTCAAGAACATGCGCGCGAGCTTCGGCCGCTCAGACGACGGGGAGCACCACTCCCTGCGCGCGGGAACGCCGAACAGCTCGAACCCCGCGTTCCGGCCGCTGTCCCCTCACCGCGGAAAACCGCGCTTCCCCTGGGGCGCGCTGGAGGCCGTGCCCCCGATCCCGCCGCTACCGGACCCAAGCGAGACGGACACGTTGCTCGAGCTCGACATGAATCTCGATGATATGGCCGACATCGTGAACCTCGAGGCGCGCTACCACGACGGGAGCGACGGGCCCCTGAGCTCGCCGAGCAGTGGGGTGTACTCCAGCTCGCAGTCGCACTCGGCGCACTCTGTGCCGCGCGTGGGCTCGCCGTTTAAATATAGCCAGTCGTTTGCGATGAACGGGCGAGGCGCGCCGCGGACGCAAAGCCTCGAGCTGGTGGGGCCCACGGACAGGGCAGAGGGGGGTTTCAGGGCGCCCGCCAGCTGGGATGTGGCCGGCAAGTGGGGGCGAGATCCGGAGGAGGAGTTCAGCTCTGACGATGAGGGGGTTGCAGTCGGATACTCGGAGCGCTGGATGGTACGCATATTTCGCCCGGATGGCAGCGAGCACATCCTCCGCATCTCGACGGAGGACACGGTCGCGATGCTGGTGCCACAGCTCGACGCCAAGCTCACTCCGGGGAACGAGCGCCAGATTTATGCGCTGTACTTGAAGGAGCGCGGGCGTGGTGCGTGGTTTACCCTTCCACAACACCCACTGTATTAACCATCATGGACAGAGCGAAAATTGCGGCAGAACGAGCGACCAGCGAATATCCTCCGACGGCGCTTGCGCCAGGCGGGGTATGACGGAACCGACGGCTACGACCTGCTCGGCGGGGCGGGTACGGCGGGAGTCCCATTCCTGCTCAAATTTGTGTACCGCAGGCAGTGCCTGGGTCCTAAAGTGCGTGTCAAGCGAGTTGCTCCGTAGCGCTGCTGGTCTTAATTTCGCTCAGGAAGATGAGCTCTCCCTCACAGGCTTCGAATACATCGACCTCGCGGGGCGCAGCCTCGGCACGATCCCCGTCGCACTGCACCAGCACCGCGAAACAATCGTCTCGCTGCGCCTCTCACGTAACCCCATGGCGGACCTCCCGTTGGACTTCGTGCAGGAGGCGACCGCGCTGCGCAAGCTCTACCTCGCGCACATGTCCCTCAAGCGCGTCCCGCACAGCATCCGCCATAGCGCGACACTCACGCTGCTCGACCTCTCCTCGAACCGCCTCGCCGCGCTCGACGCCGCGGACCTCCCACGCCTCGTGACGCTGCATCTGCAGAATAACCATCTCGAGCGCCTGCCGCGCCTGCCTGACACGCTCGCGGAGCTCGGCATCTCGAATAACCGCTTCCGCGCGCTCCCCGTTGCGGTTACCGACCTCCCGGGCCTGCGCGACCTCGATATATCGTTCAACGCGCTGGCGGAGCTCCCGCCGGAGATTGGGCGCCTAACGCGTCTGGAGCGGCTCATGATCGTTGGCAATGAAATTGCCCTGTTGCCGGACGAATTTGGCGGCCTCGCGCGCCTGCGCGAGCTCGACTGCCGGCGGAACCGCATCACGGACCTCAGCGTCGCGTGTTCGCTCCCCGCTCTAACGACGCTGAGTGCGGACCACAACAACGTGCACAGCCTCGCGCTGGCGCTGGGGCCCTCCCTGACCGCGCTCGACGTCTCGTACAGCGATATCACGGAGCTCAGCGTGTTCCGCGGGCCCGGAATCCGTACGCCCTTCCCGCTGACATCACTGGACCTCTCGAACGCGCAGCTCGCCGTCCTGGACGAAGACGCGCTCGTCTCGCTCGGTGCGCTGCGCACGCTCAAGCTGGACCGCAACGCCCTACGCGCGCTTCCCGAGGCGCTCGGCGAGCTCCAGTGGCTCGAGGCGCTTTCCGTCGCGGACAACACGCTCGGCCTGCTGCCCGAGAGCATCGGCCGCCTGCAGAAGCTCGAGACCCTCGACGTGCACAGCAACAGCCTCAGAGCGCTGCCCGTCTCGCTCTGGAACTGCGCATCGCTCTCAAAGCTCAACGTCACCTCTAACCTCCTCGTGCTATGGTACGACCCGCCGCCCGCGCCCGCAGACGAGGACGCATCGGTGCCTCCACCCGGCACGCTCCTCCCGAGCCCGACCTTCACGCTGCGCCGGCCCTCGGTGCCGAGCGGTCCCGCCCTTCCGCCGCTCGCGCACGCGCTCGAACAGCTCTACCTCGGCGAGAACGCGCTCACGGACGAGATGCTGCACCCGCTCATGATCCTCAAGGAGCTGCGCGTGCTCAACCTCTCGTTCAACGACATCCAAGAGATGCCTGAGCGGTTCTTCCGCGATTTGACGAATCTCGAGGAGGTGTATCTCAGCGGGAACCGCCTGACGCATGTCCCGAGCGAGGATTTACCGCGCCTCACGCGCCTTTCGACCCTGTTTTTGAATGGGAACCATCTGCAGCACCTCCCGCACGAGCTTGGGCAAGTCAAGAGCCTCGCGCTCCTCGACGTGGGGAATAATTCACTCAAGTATAATATCAATAATTTGGACTATGACTGGAATTGGTGGGTGGTTTGGCACGCACAGACGAGAAGGGACACTGATTGATACTGGGGTGCAGGAATTTCAACAAAAACCTAATGTACCTCAACTTGTCGGGAAACAAGCAGCTCCAGATCAAGTCCGACGTGTCGCAGCGGCCCAGCACGTCCTCTCTCAACCGGCGATCTCTCTCCGGATTCTCGGGGCTCTCGCAGCTGCGCGTCCTGGGGCTCATGGACGTCACGATTACAACCACGGGCACGCGCACGAGCTCGGACATCCCAGACGAGAGCGACGACCGTCGCGTGCGCACGTCGTCCTCGCTCGTGAACGGCATGTCGTATGGTATCGCCGACACGCTCGGGCGGAACCGCGCACCGCTTATGATGGATCTCGTGCACGAGTTCCGCGGGCTCAATAAGGACACGGTCTTCGCCATGTTCGGACGCGCGCAGCCCGCGGGCCAGACGGTGGGCACCGCCGCCAACAGTCTCGCTAAGTTCCTCAAGGACCACTTTATTCGCGTGTTTATCTCGCAGCTCAGTGCACTGGATCCGCAGAGGGGCGAGGGCGTCCCGGATGCGCTAAGGCGCACGTTCTTAAAGTTGAACCAGGACTTTCACGACACGCTGTTTGGACCTTCACGCAAGATGTCCGTCGCGGGCGGGATGGGGGGTGGGGGCGCGGATCAGGCGCTCCTCCAGAGTGGGGCGTCCGGAATCGTGGTTTACTTCGTTGGCAGGACGATGTATGTTGCGAATGTCGGCAATGCGCTCGCAATCGTCTCGCGCGGCGGGACTGCACACGCCGTGTCCCGCGAGCATGCGCCCTACGACCGCGCGGAAATGGCGCGCATCCGCGCGGCGGAGGGGTGGATCTCCGTTTCGCCTCCGGGCCTGGTCAACGACGAGCTGGACATCTCGCGCTCCTTCGGCTTCTACCATTTGCTCCCGGTCGTGAACGCGCGGCCAGACGTGTTCGAATACGCCCTGACGGAACTGGACGAAACGGTCATCATCGCGAACCGCGGGCTGTGGGATTACGTTGAATATCAGACAGCCGTCGACATCGTCCAGCGAATGAAGGCAACGGCGGCGGCACAGAAGCTGCGCGACTTGGCGATCAGCTACGGCGCGGAGGGGAGCACCATGGTCATGGTTGTGCGTCTGTCGGGTTTGTTCCAGGAAGGAATGCCCGCCGCGCACCTCGAGCGGCGCAAACGGCGCGGGCCCCCGGTGATAGATCGTACGCTCGACCGCTTGAAGGACGAGGTGCCGCCGCCGGTTGGGCACGTCGCGATCGTATTCACCGACATCAAGGGCTCGACCCACCTTTGGGAGGCGACGCCGTCCGGCATGATCACCGCAATCCATCTACACAACAGCCTGCTCCGCCGGTATTTGCGTCTGTGCGGCGGGTACGAGGTGCGCACAGAGGGCGACTGCTTCATGTGCTCATTCCCCACTGTCCTCGCTGCCGTATGGTGGTGCCTGAGAATTCAGGTCGAGCTCCTGAACGTGTCTTGGCCGCAGGATATTCTCGAGTGCGCGGATGGCCGCACAATCTACGACGCGAATGGGCGGCTCATCTACCGCGGGCTGTCGGTGCGCATCGGAATCCACTGCGGCGCGCCGCTCTGCTTAACGGACCCTGTCACGAATCGCATGGACTACTTTGGCTTGATGGTAACGCGTGCGGCGCGCATTGCGAGCATCGCCGCTGGGGGGCAAATCATGTTCAGCTCCGACGTGATGAGCGAGATCAACGCGCGTGTTTTCGAAACGGAGCCCGCGACCGAGTACTCGGACTTGCAGCCAAAGGAGGCGATCGACGCGATTCGGGGGTTGGACCCCGTACCTGTCCCGGTGGGCGAGGTTAAACTCAAAGGGCTGGAGGTTCCCGAGATGCTCTCGTTCGTGTTGCCGGCCTCGTTGATTGGGCGCAGAGACCACAAGGACACACTTGCGGTTGAAATGCATCCCCCGATTGCTGAATTGGCCATTCGTCCTGCAGCGAAGTTCAACATGGCCAAGATTCGCAAGCTCGCCGCGTTGTGCGTCCGACTAGAGATGGCAACAGCAGATCTTGTGTTCAATGGCGACCCTAGTGTCCTCCTCCCCCCAAACGTGGACATGACCGATGCGGAGCTCGCAACGATCCTGTACTCTCTGCTGGTCAGAATCGAGAATGTTGAGACCGTGTTGCGGGCCAAGTTGACCGTCCGAGCCCCACCATTAGGCACAAGAGATGCTCTTGTGGCTGCGCTACGAGGATTAGACGAACGGACGTTGGAGGAGGTGTGGTCCATGTTACATCAGGCCTAATTTACTTTCCTTTACCACCTCTTTTTTTCTGGGTCAATATCTTTAGGATAGAATACGGTAATCTGTTGTACCATATCGGATGTACGATAGCTTGTGTATTGAGATCCCCTCAACGACACTGACATAAATTAATGTTGGGGGTCGTCGTGCGGCTGAGCATTTCATGTTGAAGCATCTGTTTAGGAGAGATTACGCATCGCTCATTCCTTTATGTGCGAGAGTGCCGTATTCAAAGAGGGGAGATCCATGGTGGAAGCCAGTGTTAAATCTGATAAATTATGAGGTGAAAAAAAAGCATGGTGAGCGCGGCGGAGAAGACAGAACGGCAGATAGATGAGAGTCAAGCTAGGTTAAGAGCATAAACAAAGTTTAATACCGATAATTCGAGGTGTATCTGCCCACCATAAATTACAGATAATAGCATATGATAATTCTGGAGGCGTACTCCGCCATGATCGCACCTGTACGCGCCATCTGCAAGCTACACGGAGATTCCCCCTCCGGCATGAGCAGCTCTCGCGGGTGACGTCGCACGCCAGCATCATCCGGCGTATGAACCATAATCCCTGTTAGTCGTGTAGGCCCCGGGGTGTGCATGTCGGTAGAGTCCCAAGACAGGACGTAGCCTGCTCCAGATATGTTATCGAAGTTCTTTCGTGGGCGTAAGACGGACCTGAGCTTCGGGACGATCGGCGACGAGGGGCGGACAGTGAGCTCGTACCGCGACAGTGTTTTCCCAGCGTGGATCCTTGTTGAAAACGCTGTGGCGCATGCGCCTCACGAGGGACGGCCACGGTGTGAAATTCGTGGTCCGCACCACCAATTCGTAGGTGGAATCGCGGAGTAGCTTTCAGTGACGGATATTTTCATACGAGCGCTGTTTACATTGTTCCGGGGACCTTGATCGCGAGACAATTGATTCCCGTCGGGTCAGTGCAGTTACCGGGGGTAAATTCGCTGACTGGGCGCCACAAGTGATCCAGAGACGCCAGGGAATAGATGCGGAGGTTATTCGTGGTCAATGATTTGGACTTGGGCCCGGGGCAGGCGAGAATGATGTGGCCCGGGATCCATGCGAAACCAGACTGTGGGGGTTGTCAAATGTCAGGATCCTCATGAAGTGCATACACAGACCGCCTGGTGTGAGGAGTTGAAGAGGATGAATTGCGCAGTACGCCAATTTACGAGTAGGAAAGGGCCGCCGTCCCCCCAATCGTCCATCTCCAAGCCAAAGAAATCACCGCAAACCCGCACACGCGGCGGGAAAGCAATATCAATGGGGAGGTGCAGGAGCTCGCGGGACTCTCCCGTTCGGAAATCGGCTTCCAGGATGATAATGTCGTTGTGGCCATCTCTAAGGCAAAACGATCAAGATCTTAGGCTTTAGGACTTGAAGAGAATAGAGAGCGTACAGGCCATGAACGAGAGATACCACGGCCTCTGACCGTTTTGGACGGAAGTGAAACGTCGCGCGTTCGATGTGGGGGCCCAACTTTGTCCAGGTCCAAACTCGCCGCCCAGTATGAATATCAAAACATTCCACACCACCCTGGGAAGGCCCGGTCCAGTCGTTATAAAAAGTGATATGCCTTCCATCCTCGAGGAAGTGGCATCCGTATCGGCCTTGGCGGTCTACCGAGCACTCAGCCTTTCGGGACAGCGATGGGGCGCTACAGAGGCAGCGGACCATGTCCGCGGCCCGACAACCACACGTTTGACTTCCTCCATCAGCTCCGCCGTCGATAATGTTTCAAGGATTTCTTCTCCCGGCGGGTCGATCAGCCAGCGCGAAGATAGCTCATGGACGACCAAGAGCCAGAGTTGTTTCGCCGACACAATCATGTGGAATGACTTGTTGACCTGAGGGAGTAAGTATTTAGGTCACTCCATCCGTCAAGGCTCACAAGGAAACACGCACTCGAGAGAGAGATACGATCGTGAAGACGTCCATGAGCGCAAATATTTGCAAGAGTACGTCTGGATCCAGGCGATGGAGTGACATCGCTAAGGCTTGCTCGTTCTGAAGTATAGGTCGCTTCACAGGTGTGGGCAAGGTGGTGAAGCGCTCGCGTCCAAGATAGTCAAAAGCTAAAGGCTGTACCAAGGCGGATCATGTGGTCATTTATGGCATTATTGAGCTTCTCAGACCCCATATGGTGTTCACATCATCTCCTCAGCCTCAGCAGCCTTCCTGGATCTGGACGTCGTGTCTGAGGAAAATGGAACGTCAAAAAAGGCCATTTCGGCCGCAGATTATTTGGTGGGGGCTAGTTTGATGTTTTTTTCGGGAAAAGCGAAGATGGATGATGAATGGATATTCCATAGTCTCTCGTAGCCAGCCTTCAACAACAACAACAACAACAACAACAACAACCACTACCACCACCACTCCGGTGCGCTGGTCATCGTTCCGGCCCCAGCGAGCTTCGGGCACTCGCTGCCGTCGTCAGCCATCGTCCAGGACCGTCTACGGATGAGGTTTCGACACCGCATAATGACGACCCACCCCGCTACAACTAGACTCGTAACCAGTCTGCCTACAACTGGCAAAAAGGTGGCAAGCACTTTGCCGCAGTGCTCGCCACATTTTTTGCACTCCGTAGGCAGCCTGGTTACGAGTCTACGCTACAACACCTACCCCGCATACTCACATCTCACCATCCCCGCACCCCCGCATACCACCATTCCAGCCGAGACGGCGACCCGACACCGATCCCCTCCCGCGGTTTAACCGCCGCGCCGTCGTGTTCTACGGTGTCCGCTCGCGACTGCCCCCGCGCGCATCTGCAGCCGCCTGCGCCCGTTACCGCCTCAGCAGGAAAACAGCACCATCGCCCCCTGACCCACAACACCATCTTCACCGACCACACGACGACCTCATCACCATTTTTCTACTCTCGACGCTAGTCTCTCAGAGCCAGACGCTTCAACAAGATCAACCTCGTACCTCGGTTTGTTGAAGTCTGTTATTAAGTGCGGGGGTCCGATCAGGGTTCGCTCTTGTTACGTAATCTTCGCTTAGCTGCGTTTTGGTTGTTTTCGCTCTGCGGCACCCTTTTCCCTGTTCTCTTGGTGTGGAACTCGACATTAGAGCCTTTTGGAGATGATCTGCCGCTTTGAATTTTTTTAAATGGTGCTTGAATCCACGCAACAGTTCATACTTCAATGTGATGGGACATCAACGTGCCAAAAACCCATCAACTTCACTCATCAATAGCTTCGGCCCACGGTGCTTGAAAAATCTGAGAAATTTGGGTGCCCAGAAAACACCTCTAATATTCTGCCGCAGACATATTTAAAGTTCAAGGACTGGGACAAGGGCCTCAAAACGTGATTATGTAATAAGGGCGAACCCTGATCGGACCCCCGCGCTTAAAACTGGACTATCTCGACGCCGCCATCGCCATCCACACCTCTCATAGCGCATCCGGCCCCTGCTGTCTTTCGGAGCCTACGGGCCAGTTACATATCATTCATCGGCACTTCCTACTCTTTTTCGACACGGTTCCAAGACTATTTGGGACCTCGCGACGCGACCCTGCGCCCTTCGGGATTTTTCAGTGGTTGATTATATAATGTGGGTCACATGGTTCTGGACAGTCACGCGTCGGCATAAGTCGGACGGTTTCGGGCCTCGGCTTTATTTATACTTCTTACTCCTATGATCCGCCGTGGTCGGCTTCGGCCTACCTCAGTCTTGTAATATAGACGTAGGTGTGATATTGAATGTAAACATGTAAACACGGTATGATCTCGTACCTCGATCGTGTTAAAGTCTGTTATTAAGTGATGGGTCCCGATTGGGGTTGGCCCTTGTTACATAATCTTCGCTTAGCTGCCCTGGTGTCGTTTTCGCTGTGCGGCACCTCTTTCTTTGATTTCTTGGGAATGGAACTCAATTTTAGAGCATATTGGAGACGATCTGCCTCCTCAGAATTTTTTGAATGGTGCTTGAATGAGTACAGGAGCTCATCTTTCAATGTGATGGGACATCAATGTGCCAAAACCCATCAATTTGACTCGTCCATAGCTTCGTCCCATGGTACTGAAAAAATATGGAAATATTTGGGCACACAGAAAATATCTGTGAATTTCTGATGTAGATATATCCAAGGTTCAAGAACTGGGGCAAGGGCCTCAAAACATGATTATGTAATAAGGTTCTACCCCAATCGGGCACCTGACCTTAAAAACGGACTAGATATTCCGTGAATCTGGTGATGAATGCTGCACATAAATTGGAGGGGTTTAGTTAGTAGGCGGATGTGGGGTGTAAATAGGTTGTCAGTATAACATTCAGTGAAAAAAGAACTTTTCTGCCAAACCAACAACAACGCTCGAGCTCTCCACATGAATTATGCTGAACTGAGTTCCTTGTTGTTGTCCTGGATCCAGAGCAGTCTGTTCAGTCTGGAATGCCGGAAGGATGATGTTTGGATGACCAACAGGCACATAGCAAATTGGGTGGTTTGGGGGGCCCTGAAACGTTCCAGTTCAAGGATGAATTACAGGAGTCCTGAAAACACACCTGAAATGCTAAGTTTCCAGGCGCCCGAAGCTGCAGCCGAAGCTACTCAATTCAGGTATGTTTGCAGCACCTCTGATTTGTTTAGTTTTGGATGCAGTTTTGGCCCACCTGAAGCTGCTCCTGAAACCAATAGTTTCAGGAGCAGTTGTCAGGTAGCCCTTAACCACATCCAAAACCGAAAAATTCAGAGACGCCGAAAACACACCCCAATCCGGTAGTTTCGGCTTCAGCTTCAGGTGTGCAAGAACTTTGCATTTTAGGTATGTTTTCGATTCCACCTATTCTGGTCCCAAAACTAATCATTTCGGGAACGTTTCAAGGTGCCCCAGAACCTTTCAATTTGCCGTGTGAGGGCTTCTATCGTGCAGAAGTCGCGTGAGATTTGTATGCTCCCGGCTTCTAATATTAAGGATAAATTGCGTTGCATTTCCATCAGCTTGCAGCCGTGGGAATGTAGACCGATCTCTCAGGGTTTTACCGTATTCTTCGGCATCAACCACTTCCTGGTGAACCTGTGCTATATAGTTCTGCGCGGAGACATTCTTGTTCTACCTGATCCAAAAAGATGCTGTCAAAGCGCCCATTCTTTGAACGGTTGAACATCCATCAGAAAAACATTGCCGATCGTGTCTCGGTAATTTTCCAAGTGTCTTTGCACGAGGTATGGGTCTCCTCACCTATCATATACTTGCATAATATCTCTGTCTTTCCTCATATCATTTTAAAAGCTGCCCTCGATACATCTCCCTCTTCACCTCTATAGAGACGACAAGGTTCGTCTCCATCTAGTTATCCCTTTTTCCCTGGTGTTTCTAATTTTTACTTATGCTACCGATACCTTATAACACCAGCCCCGGACCGCATGGCAATACTGAACTAGGTACGGCTACCCATGACAATCAAAGCAATCAAAATGCCCTTGCCTCGGAACTTCTAACCGGCAATCGCTTGCGGTTTTCGCTTGTGGTAACCTTGCACATGCCTTAGCCTTTCAGCAGATCCAGCTTCTCTCCGCATTGATTCAGTTCCTGCGGTACAGTACCCCGATAATTTCGTGGGAACAGACTAACACCTGGGTCGGATGCTATGTCACAGTTTCAGCGTCGGTTCTGTTCGGACCACGCCCGAAGTCGCTTATGCCGTTCTGGGACGGATATATAGTCAACACGCAGCAACTAATCAACGAAGAGTCAAACCACTGTCTCGGACTCTGACACCCCATTTACTCTGCACGATAACACCACAAGTTTTCCAGTAATAAATATTTTACAGCCTCAAGGACCAGCCCACTGATGAAAAAAAGGAGATAAATCCTATATCATGTTTTGCACACGTCGCGTCCTGATGCCTGCGCAGCTAGACTCTTCTGATATATTGATTGGATTCTTTACGAACCCCATTAATAGGACTGACTGCGGTATTGTAGCCAGCGTTTAATCACTAGTCCTGCAGCCAGATGATTATCATATCGTACTTTTCTGATAGGAATATAAAACATACAATCGCATACACCTGCCCTTACCTGCCACGTGAAGGACTTTTGTTAATTTCACGGGATGCATATTTTTAGCTGCCCTATGTCAACCCGCGTCTAATAGCTGGGGTCATTTGGCATCGCAGGTCCAGGTCTCAGTCTACGATACGTACCACCAAGATCCCTACCAATCCAAGAACGATAATATTTCTAGGGCTGGCTCATCGGCGCCCATTTTTTGACAACGGAAGTTCAGCGCTGTGGGAACGGCGGTAGATATTTGAATTAAAAGTAAACGGTTCAAGGTGCATGTTGACTGTTGGAATCAATCGACCGCTGCGCTTCTTGATTTTCCTCATAGCCGCCCATTGTTCAATTTTTCACACCTGACCTGTGGAGAAATGAATGAGGCTGGTTGCAAAAATAGCACAGCCTCGGGTATAAAAGTTAGCCAAAGTTGAACAGTTACTCTCAATCCAACCTACTACGATGCATTTCAAGATGTTGTCCGCCTTTGTCCTCGCCTCCAGCCTCCTTGGAGCGCCGCACGCATCCCCAGTGAGTGAAACAGACCTAGATGCTAGAGCTTGCGGCGGCTTCGGAGCTTCCTGTAGCGCTGTAGCCTGCTGCCCGGGCGTAGGAGAGTTCTGCGGATTCAGTAACCAGGCAAGGAACTATACATTTGCGCTCTTTGGTTGTTGAATCTGGATTCGTCCCTAGATCTGCGGCTTCTGCTCCAGTTTTGGAGGGTCTTGCCTCAACTATCCTTGCTGCTCTGGACTCAGCTGCGAGGAATCCAGTGTTGGTAGAATTTCTATGGTCCATTTGCAGCCCTGACTCATCACTCCTTTACAGTTGGTCTGCACTTAGGCTGGCTCGATGCATTCCAGTGCGTGTCGTGGTTTGCCCACGTAACTACTCATTTGACGGTCTCACATCGTAAACAATGAACATCCCGAGAGAGAATTATCGATTTACCGTCTTTGAGAACTTCCCCGTCGCCGCTGTTTTTACAGAAACCTGTTGAAATACATGCATATACATCTTTAGTTCAATACATCATCAGATATTATGCTGCAGTTGCGTGTGCCCCGGTACCGAACCAGGTACACGCTTGAATGTTTGATTGGTTTAGGGAGGTTTAAGGGCAGCTTTAGTAAAACGATGTCCCAACCCAATATCAGTCGAAAAAGTGCACCTGAATGTCAACTTCTGTGTGACGCAACTTTTGGATTCTGCGAGGCTCTGTGCTTGAGATGTTCTGAGATACGTACGTTACTTGGAGCGTCGGCAAACCCGGCACAGCTTTCTGCAACAGATTGTGATGATCAACCATCACTATGATCCACGATCCGCTGCGACCGTCTTCGTTTCACCGTCTCCAAGTCGTGTCCCAGCATCTCCTGTGCTGAGCGCATACCGGACCCAATGGGTTTTGCGTGAAAAGAAATTTACCACACCGACAAAAATCTGCAATCCAACTGAAGCGCTCTTGGCTTCTCCGTCCTCCCAAAGTCCTCCCTCAGGTTGCTTCGGTTTCGACGGAATACAATATCCTCATACAGCTTTCGACAGCTGTAGAGCCCTTTTCGTGGTGTCTCGGCAGTATATGATGCAATTCCCGCACAAGGCAAGACAAGGCACCGCTTCCACCCCCGCCTCACAACAATCAAATGATTCAGCGCCGAGCAGCGCTCGCAAGACGCCGTCGTGTACTTAAAACACCCCAGATTACGGGAAACCCGCTATTCGACTTCTTGAGCTCCCCTCCCCGTTCCTTCGTTCTTTTCCCAACTCTTTTGCCTCGGCGCCAAAGCACCGTCGAACGACTTAGAGAGATGCGTTTGCTCGCGCGGTTCTTTGGTCTCACGGGAGTCTACTTGCTGGCTGCGCTAGCGCCCGTATTTCTGTCCCCGTTACCTGGTGCGTATAATACGTGGCAGTCGCCCTTGGATGCCCTCCTCACGTATTGCAGTGTCTGCGGCCGTCCTTGCCTCCCGCGAGCTCAACTCGAGTCTCATCTCCCCGGCATGCACCCCTACCTGCAATCCAGCGCTCTCAGCACAATCTGTCTGTCCCTCTTATTTCCACCTCTGCCCACCCATTCCTGAACAATGCTGATCCTAGACATGCGGCGCGGACTTTCACTGCCTGTGTACGAACACCAACGGGAACAAATTTGCACAGTGCATCGATTGCGTCGTGGGTTCTGCCCCCGAGGGAAGTCTGGTGTACAGCGCAATGCAGGGTGTGCTCAGTGGTGCGTTTTTTTTCAGTCACATTCACTATATCGCCTCCCCGTACAGTTTCCTGAAACGAAGACTGACGCCAACGCACAGACTACACGCGCGACTGCGCCCAGAATGACTTTCCCATTTCGTCGCTCACGCTCTCCCCATCTGCGACTCCTTCCCCCACGGGAAAAAACGGAAAGACTAACGGCGCGACCGCAGTCAACCCCCCGCGCTCGGTTGTGCTCGGGTTCGCCGCTCTCGTTCTCCTTGAGGCTGTGTTATAACCCGGTGTACGGACAGGAAGAAACAAATTAATGTAGCTTTATATTTTATTTATAGCTGGATAATGAACTTGAGGTTGAGGGAGCGAGGAGCGCGGGAGGTAAGCACGGAAGGTTAGCTTGGTGTAGCGCGCTAGGTCAAGTCTCCCAATATCGAGGAAGACGGATTGGATTGAGGTACAGATGCAGGAAAGGTAACGCTAAGGAATACACGGTGGTAAAGACGGTGGCATAGAGGTCATGGTGGCATAGGCATAGGGCATAGGGCGTAACGCGCAGACCAAAACCAAAATCCAACGAGCCAAGGGGACGAAACCAGGGATAGGAAACGCGCTCAAGGGCGCTCGACACCGCGCTCGAGGACGCCCGCAGCGACCTCCGCCTCGTCCTCCTCGTACATCCAGAACTGGCCGATGCCACGCACGGTGTTGAACGCCTCCAGCGCGACGTCGTCGAAGTCCTCCGTATCGGCGTCCGCGATAGCCGCGAGAACCTGCTGTGCCATGCTCGTGAAGCCGGAGAACGAGCGCGAACGGCGCACGCGGCGCGTGCGCGCCGCAATGTTGACGGCGGGTGGGAAGAGCTTGGTGCTGCTGACGCTGCTCGTGCGCGAGCGCGAGCGGAGGGAGAAGGAGAAGGTGCGGCGCGGAAGGGTGGCGGGGGTGGCATGGGTGATCTCGGTAGTCGAGAGGACTGACGCCATCTCGCGGTCGGCGGGAGTGGGCGGCGGGGGCGCCATGGGGGCGTACGCCAGCTGCTTGCGGTGGAAGATCCCTGAGACGCGGCTGCGAAGACCCTCCATCGAAGGCCATGTCCGGCGACGGGTGGTGGTGCCGGCGCCGTCGGTGGGTGGTACGAGGTCCTCATCATCATCTTCGTCGTCGGTCTCATCGTCTTCGAGGACGCGACGGACGGCGCGGACGGGGGTGGTGGAAGACGAGGCGGTGGAGCGCACCGTGCAGTCGTCACGCGAGATGGTGGCACGGGGGCGGGTGAGAATATCTGCGGTCCCGGCCATCCTCGATGCGGGGGGTGCCTGGATAAACGGGACTTGGGTGTTCCCTGTCATACCGAACTGCTGGAATTGAGAGAGCAGGTCCGGCGCGTCCGCGCTGGAGAAGTCCATCGAGCTGGGGCGCGAGCGTACGAAGACGCCTTTGAGGGAGCTAGTCGGGGAGTGGGGGCAGTCGAGCTCAAAGTCAGGGTGCTCGAAGTGGAGCGTGACGGGACTCGGGAGGTCAAGCGCGTTCTGGAGGGTGAGGACCGCAGACATGACGCGAGGTGAAAGCTCCGGGAAGGGAAGCTGGGAGTGGCCTCCGTCTGGGCGCCCTTATATATGCTAGGCAAGCCGGTCGTTGTTTGGTGGCCAAGCTCGAAAGGGTAAGTATGAACAATGCATTGACTTCGGGCCACCATGATCTTTGGAAATATATATAGATTGAAGCGCGGGGATTCCCGGTGAGCCATGCGATTTTGAGGTATCGGAATACACATCTTGGATTGGCCACTAGCACTATGTGGCCGGAAGCCCATCCGATCTCACAGATCGGAGTTAGTTTATAAAGGGATAAAGGAAAGGGTAGAACAAAGAGACACTAGCAGGATGATTATTCCCTAGGAACGTTGGTTGGTCTGGCTGGCTCACCACAGAATACCCTCCACGCAGCGACGCTTTGGTGTAGGTTGCGCTTTGATGTTTTCCGTCGCTTGCATCGAATAGGGGGGATTGAAATTAAGGATAGCCAGAAATCTGGAACGCGTACTTAGTATTTACCATGTTTGCAGTGTCGGGCGTTGGCAAGCACGGTAGAGAACAGTGGAGAACGATGAAGCTGGGTTCTTTCGGACTGCCAGTCAATTGATCAAGACTCGAGACTACGACGACGACCAAGTGAGCGGGCCGAAATGCAGGCAATGGTGGCCTGGATTCTTCCTCGGTCCACAGTTGTCCACCTGAGTCGGAAGAGTTGAGAATTCAAACGCGCCGCCGTGACGTGGCGCACTGCCACTGATTGCTCTTTGCCTCTTTCCATCTCAGAGTCTCTTGCATCTCTTGCGTCTCTCCGTTTTTCATATCCGGTTCTATGGCGTCGCTGGCCCTTGTCGTTCTAAATCTTTAGGAACAATGTTGTGACTACTGACTTTGTACGCTGAACCCCAAGACTCGATGCCATAGCACGGCGTGCAACTCGCTAGTGCTGCAGGCGGTTTATTGACTCTCTTTCTCCGTTCAATTATTCTACGAGCAGAAATAGTGCAACATTCTCTGGATAACACCTCCGATTTTGCGGCAAAGTTCAACCCGTTCGATCCTCATTATATAATTGCGTCGCCGACCCTATGTACGCGCGGACCTTTCTGGCGTCATACATCAACAAACCCGGGACCGCCTATACATTCAAGACGGCTCCATGCGGTCGGTAATCCGGACCTCATCGCTCCACAGTCTGATCAAACCCCTAATTCGATCACAAGGGTCGAGCCGAAATATTTACCACGGATCCTCTAAACCAGCGGGCACAAGCCAAGCAAATTCATGCGCTGTGTATCTGTCCAGCAGTACTCTCCATCTTTGCGTAGTGCCTTCGTAACTGCACCCAAAGCAGAAGCCAATGTTCATGAACCCTGCGACAATGGCCTTGTTTACAGTCATCAAGTATGTCAAATCCGATCGTTTTACCAAGGAACCAAGACTTTCACCCAAGCCGCGGCGCAGCGGAGGACCTCCGGCGCATCGCGCAAAGAGGGGCCAGAATCTCAAATCAATAGCGCTCTACACAGGGCACAATTGAGTTTTTATTAAGGTCATCGAACGGTAACGCATTTCAGAAAATGTACCCCTGAATAGCTTGGCCACCTTTCCGTCCAAAGATGATCGATCGATGATCGGTGCTGTTGTTTGAGTCGAGTGTTTAAAGAGCCTCGATAACGACGACTCTAGAGGCCCTTGCTTTCCCCGCTGGTTATCACCACCCACATTCCTTCCTTCGCGTCATGCGTTCCACGTCTTCTCTATTCTCGCTTGCGTTCATTTCTCTTGTTACCCTCTCCCGCGCCGCCATCATCGACGACCTTGTTCCCCGCGTCGTGAGTGCCCAACGGAACTCAACCGAGTGCGCCTGCTTTGGCGGTCGCTTCGAGATTTCCGGCCGCAATTGCGGTACCTTCGCCAGTGCGTGTTCATCACTTCCTCATCGCCGCGTTGACACCTCTTCTCAGGTGAGTTATGTACGTGCATAAATATCCTCGAGGAGGTTGTCGCCACCAGCACACGCGCCCCCATTCTTGAGGGTTACAGGTGGGGAGGCCACGATAAGACCGTGCGGTCTCTGACAGACAAAGTACGTTGGCAAGCGTCGCCGCTCTCTGCTCTAGGTGCTGATCCATCCCCCGTCCCAGATCAACAACTGCGGCGAGAAAGACAAGCGGACGTGCACTCATCCCGAAAACTCAACTCCCTCGTGCTCCCGACAAAACCTCTGTGGCTACACGTGCCAGCGGGGCTATAAGGATTGCGGCGGCTCGTGCAAGAAGAGCTGCACCCCGCCGCCTCCGCCGCCTCCGCCGCCCCCGCCGCCCCCTCAGCCCACGCATCACGTCTCCCACCCGTACAAGCGCGACCTCCTGTACTGGGGTCACCGCGTGCAGAGTTCCTGCCCCGCAGGTTGGACGGCGTGCGGCGTCCCCGGCGGCGGATCGCGCGACTGGGAATGCGTCGACACCGAGAACGACCTCGAGAGCTGTAAGTCTTTTGCCGAGTCTACCCCCAAGCGACATATTCTGATCCCACTGTCTGCGTCTAGGCGGCGGATGCCCCATCGGTACCGTCTCATCCTCCACCGGCCAGTCAACCGGAACCGACTGCTCCGCTCTCACCAACGTCGCCGACGTCTTGTGCGTCGCCAGCAGATGTGCCGTGCAGCAGTGTCGCCCCGGTCACAAAGTCTCTGACTCTGGCAACGCCTGCGTGGAGGACTCGAGCCTCTTCCGCTATACCCTCAAGTCGGCCGCCGCATACGGCCTCGAGCAACTCCGGCTCGACAAGTAGTCACTACTTATGCTTCATACCTGCCTGCTTCTGATATGCTTCATTCTTGGATATTAATCTTCTCAAGGACTTCACATCCCACACTCTTTACACACGGTTTACCTGTATCGAACACACGTTTTATCCCGGTCGGCATTAATACACTGTAGTAGATGTAACCGCCTATTTCGTGTCACCAGTTCGTCATATTAATCTAGGACTTGATTCATTTTTGGAAATATATTTAACAGTTTCGAGTAGAAGAACTGTGCCGGAACAGCTGTTCTGGATGAGGGCGAAGGTGTTATACGGCCCGAGAATGACGGAAATAACATGCGTACAACGCACAATTGTGATTGTAGACATTTGACGCACCCTTCATTAGATTGCGCTGTCCATTTGTAGTTCGTTGGGGGTAAATAGGTCCAGGCAAAGAACGTATACATTTACACGATATCCTGGGACCTGGACCGCACTGAGACGTGGAAATATCACTGTACAGGGTTGAACCTTGTGATGGATTGGGTATACGTATTCTATATATGGCCCTGAGTATTTGGTCGTGAGCATATTAATTTTAGTGCTTGTAGCTGTGATAAAGAAGCCAACTTCAACAAAAAATCAACCGGGGTCCACGGGAATCAAATGTCCACAGTGATCCGAATCAGAGGCGGGACTCGGAGCCGACCTAGAGTCGACTGTCATCCTCCCCAAGTCACGGTGTCTTGGCAAGGTCCTCCAACTTGCATCCAACGATACCGGAAGCCGGGACTGGGTATGCTGTCTTTCTAGCTCTTCCTGACTATACTGAAATACAGTCAGATCGTGCCCCTGGTTTGGATACCAGCGTAAAGGATTCGGACGGATAACGACGCAGGTGAGACCATGAGATCACTGGAACTTGCAGACGACTGACTGTCGTTATCCAGGAGCCCAATTTGAGGCGCGAATCGATGGAACCAATTTCGGATCCCCTTCCCGAAAGCGAGAAAAGTGTGGTTGCGCAAAACAGGCCGGTGGGATTCAAGATTTCCCCTTACCCGCACGGCACTCATCTGAGCATTGCAGCTGGACTTTCCCGATGAGATTTTGATTACCGTCTTTCGCCACGCTCTCCCGCCGTCTTGGGTGATGGACTGGGCCGACACATCGGTCGCGCCATTTCCTCCTATTTGGTCAGCCGACTTGCGCACAAAGCTCGCCATAATCGGAGTGTCCAAAACATGGCACCGTATTGGTCTCGAGTTTCTCTACGAAAGCGTTGTTCTACGGAGGATCGGGCAGATGCCGGCCTTTGTTCGTGCTCTCGAGGGGCGCGAGGACGTGGGTGGCCTCGTTCGTCACCTCCAGATCAGTTACTTCCTACCGCGCGGCTACTATGGATTGCACGACAGTCAAACTAGGATCATCATGGCCCTTTGTTCCAACATCTCTCACTTTGCCTTCACCCCGCGCACGCTGCTCTGCACCCTCCCATCCGTAGGCTCAACGATCACCAGCCTTGAATATGGCCCTTCCCTCGAATATTCCGACATCCTTCCTTCGCTCGTCCAACTTTGTCCCACTCTTCGCTCCCTGTCCCTTACGCTACCGGAGAAATACAGCCCCGAGCATCCTACGCTCACGTTCCCCAACCTGGAAAACGTGCGGCTCGAGCTTGCATCCGACTCTACAATCCCGGGGTCACGATGGGTGATCCCCGGCTTGCGACGAGCCGTGCTGCGCGACCGATTCAGGCTCGCATTCCCTTCCTACCGGAGCAGACAGTTGCAGGTCCAAACTTTCCTCGACGCGTACGGGCGCACGATCAAAACACTTGTGGTGCTTTTTCTCAAGTTGGGTGACCTCCAACTCCTGCTGGATCGGTGTCCAGTCCTCGAGCACATCAGCGCGAGCGCGTCCTTCTGTTTATGGCCACTTCACCCCCCGACGCTCCGGTCGATCGATATCCTTTGCTACCCCATAGACGCTGGAGTGATCGGGCAAAGTGAATGGAAATTCCCCGCCCTGCGTGTTTGTCGATATATGGATGGGGGCTTGGAACACTTCCGAGATATCTCTCCGACGATTCCAACTGGGGACGAAGTCGGATCCGACGAGTTGACGGTGGTCACGGATGATTCCCTACCTCATCTCCCCCAATCCTCATGGCTTGCTGTGATGCTATCGGAAGTAGGCGCGGCGGACGACTCGAGCGACGACGATCCAGACTACGTTTTCAACTCGGACGACGACGACGGAGGCTCCATGGACGACTCGGATTCCGACTCGGACTCGGATGCACACACCGTGAGTGAAGGCTGGGTCGACGAGTTTCGTATGCCCGAGGATTGTGAGATCGACAGCGACGAGGCGCTTGCCATTTTTAGGAGCACGCTACGTTGAGCCAGTGTGAGTTGGCCTGACGCTCATTTACCTGTAAACTGATTTGTATCTGGGCAGTATAAATCCAGTCTATTCCTTTCCGTTGGTAACGCAGTCTGACTTGTATCTACACATTCGCACCCATGTTTGATCTCCTTTTGCCCATACCTCATTTGATAATCGCCGTTTGGCGCAGTCTCAGCCGCAAATAGCTTGTTCGTTGGGTTGCTATCTCACTACCCTACGGATTTGCGTGGTTCAAATAACTCAGTGAATGTGAAACACCGGAGCTCGACTCACTGCGTCGCGTATCAATGCCCATAATCTTCAACACTTATTTGGGCCGAGGTCGAACGACCTTACTTATTCCCGGTTTGTATTTTTGCCGTGGATCTCGGACGAAATTGAACGCACTGATTTGTTTTCGGAGTCTTGGCGTCGCAATGTGGGCGATTCCTCCCTCGCGCGCAACTCTGAGGTCGGACCTTACTAGCCGCCCAGGGCGCATGTTTGTGTCCCACGGAGTTTGTTTTACATAGATTCTGCTTGGACTGCAGCTGAATATCCCGATGATATCCAGCGATATCGAGCGGCTCGAGCCCACTGAGTTATTTTCGGAATCCCTCTTCGCTCACGAAAGCGGTCAATATTCTGGGATCAAGTTCCTAGGCAGGGACGCGACGTGGTGTCTGGTGCACGGCCGTTAATGCAGGAGTCTTCGGCTATGTCCGGCAGTAAGCCGGGGTTCGACCCCCCGCGTCGCAATCCAATTATGTCCACTATCCACTTTTTTGCAGTGAACCGCTGCGATGTCCGAGATTTGTCTCTTCTGTGGCAATGGAACCGTGGCCGCCCACGGAAACCATTGTAGTCTGGACCATCCACCAACCTGTAACCCCGTTTTTTTTTTTTTCAAAACTTGGAAGCTCACGCGCGTACCGTGACTTGCGCCTCAGAAATTCGAACCCGGTCGCGAGGTGTATTCCCAGGTTCGAAAATAACTCCGGCCCGACTCCGACTCCGAGTCCCCGCGCCGTGGGACGCGCCAAGCCAAGAACACCCGCCCAACACGGAAACCTTCCGCAAAGGGGGATATCTACCCCACGGCACCAGATCATGCGAATTCGAACCCACGAGGCGGTGTGAAGTACTGTGAACGCGAGCATGAGGGCGTGTACTTCAATTTCTGCGTGTATTTTTTCGCTTGAGGGTAACGGCATAAGTATGCGGAATGTGGAGGCAATGTGGAGGTGGGGCGGGGACCTTGGGTATTCATCTTATCGCTGCGGAATTAATTGGGTGGAGGGGTTAGCCTGAAGCAGTTAGTACAGTGTTTGGCATTGGGACGGCGAGCAGCGGCGCGCCTAGATAGCGCGCGCAGCCAAGTTTGTCTAAATTCAAAGCGGACGTGGTGTGGGCCAAGACGGAGTAGAGGATAAGACAATCAACTGAAATTAGTCTGAATCTAGCAAGGAAAGAAAGATCGCGAAGCGCGCACCGAAAACGAACGTATAAAGCAATAAGTAGCGAGCAAAGAAGCGCGAAAAAATAAGATCTATGTGTAGAATGTGGTGTACTACGTAGTCAGTAAATGAGTATCATATATTCCATTCCTCCCCAAGTTTCCGTCTCTGTCTCCGTATCTAGTCTTCACGCCTCAACGCGCTGCCAGCGAACGCGCTCTCGTGCAGAAAAGGCACGCAAACGGCCCGCCCTACGCGCTGTCCCCATCCAGCACCTTCTCCTGCTCCTGCTCGTGCCCATGGTGGTGGTGGTGGTGGTGCGTATGGTCCCCCTCCCTTCCGCCCGCCTCCGCCTCCGGGCCCCCATTCCCCTCGAGCGTGTGCCCAATCTCCTGCTCCAGCCCGACATAGTCGTACGCGTACTCGCCCATCTCCGCGTCGTCGATCCCCAGCAGCTCCGCCTCCTCGGACGCGCGCAGCCGCAGCGTCGGCGTGAAGTGCATGATCCAGAGGATGATCGTCTGCCGTGCGTTGCGGTGACCGTATTAGTATTATGGACACGGAGGAATGGGGGGGACGCACGGTCATGACGAAGCTGTACGACAGACTCGAGACCGAGTCCGCGAGCTGGTACGCCAGCTGGATATAGTGGTGGTCGAGCCACCCGCCCGGAATCACCGTCGCGCCGTCGTAGAACTACGTACGCCAATCAGCTTCACTCGCCTCACCGAAAAATCGCAAGAGGCAAAACGCACCGCAATGCGCGACTGCGCAAACAGCCCCGTCAGCAAGTTCCCCACAACCCCGCCGATCGCGTGCGACGCGAAGATCTACAAATGAAAAAAAAAAAAAAACAGGGGTCAGCGCTTTGTGCTCGTTTCGGGATTTCGGGATTTCGGGCTTTCGGGCGTCGGAGTTCGGAATTTCGGAGTAAAGTAATGCAGGGAATAAAATGTCGGACGGAGTAAGGAGCGCCGCGCCGCGTAAAGAATGAGGCGCCTATCGCGCTGCGCACACGACCGCGTGGTGCGGCTTGGGGCGCCACGCGGGTGTGCGAACGGACGGACGGAGGATCGATGACAGCGGCCGGGCCAGGCACACGTCGAAGTGACGTGGACAGCGGACAGCGGACAGACGTGGACGTGGGTGGACGTGGTCTGGGCCGGCGGCGGCGGGAGGAGGAGGAGGAGGAGAATGGGGAAGTGCGGGCTGCAGGATCGAGAGGGGGAGGGTGACGAAAGGGGAAAGAAAGGGGAGCCCGAAGAGGGACGAGAAGGAAGGAGAACGAGACACGCAGGGAACGAGAGGAAGGAAAGAGAAGAAGGCGCACGCACATCGAGCGTATCGTCGTACCCAAACACAAACTTGAGCTGCGTCGCAAAGTTGCAGAGCGTGCCGGCCATGAAGCCGAAGAGGACCGCGGCGGCTGGGGGGGAGTAAGTTAGCGAGCGGTCAAGCGGTCGGCGGGGAGGAAAGGAGGAGGGCCGGATGAGGGCGGGGCGCTGCGGAGCGAGAAGGCGAGGCGGAGTGGAGGAGCGAGGGGGGTAGGAGGGTGCGCGCGTGGACGGGGTGGAGGAAGAGGGAGGCATGGGGGTACGAGGCGGGTGTGCGCGTGGACGAGGACGCGTCGGCGCGGGCGCGGACGCGGACATGGACGCGGACGTGCACTACGGCGGGACGAAAGAAAGCGACTCACGCGCGCCGACGAACCCGCTCGCGGGCGTGATCGCCACGAGCCCCGCGATCGCGCCCGAGCAGAAGCCGACCGCGCTCCACTTGCGCTCGAGGCGCCAGTCCTGCGGGGGAAGGGGGTTAGCGGGGTATTGTAGGACGGGGACGGGAGGGAAGGGAGGGGCGGGGCGGGACGGGGAAGGGGGGAGGTAGTGGGAAGGTAGTACTAGCGCAGCGAAACACGAAGAAGTATGCGTAGAGGAGCGCGTAGCCGGTATGTGTCCATGGAGAGGGAAGGCAACAAGATAGGCGGGCGTGGAAGGTATGTACGAGCGCGGCGGCAGGACGTGTACGGGTTACGGAGGAGCAGGATACGTCGGACGAGCGCGTATCGACGGAGGAATGTGTATGTATGCGTCCGTGGCGAGGGAGGCGAAGCGAAACGAAATCCGCCGAAACGAAACGAAACGGAAACGGAAACGGAGAGGGAGACGCACCCAGAACATCCACACCAGCCCGCCCACGCTCGCCGCGAGGTTCGTGATGATGCACGCGTTCGCGGCGCGCAGGTTCGCCGAGAGCGCCGAGCCGCCGTTGAAGCTGTGGGACGCGTCAGCGGTGGGGGCCTAATAACGCGGGACGAAAAGGAAGGAGGGCGGGCGGGGAAGGAGGGGGAGTAAAGAGACAGAGCGGAGCACGACGCGATGCACGACGCCCGCCATCCGGTGGCATTCGCCCCCGGCAGCAGCGACGGACCACGACGCACGCCGCTCGTCAGGCCCCCAGCCCGGATATAGGAGAAGCAGGACGCCCGGGGCCCGACTGCATTCGCCCCCCCGGGCAGCAACGACGCTCGACGAGACGTGACGCATGCGGCTTGTCCTAGAGCGTTGTCCGGCTAAGCTCATCGACCCGCCCTCACGACTCGACTTGCGACGCGCGCGGCGTGTCGGGCGCCCGTATCCCGACGCTCTCTCCCCTCTCTCTCGAAGTCGCCGCGACGCAAAGGAAGCAGAAGCAAATCTCCCTCCCTCCGTCCACAAAACACAAATCGCTCGAACCCGAATATAAGGAAAGAGACGCACCCGAACCAGCCGAACCACAGGAAGACCGTCCCGAGGACGACGTACGACGTGTTGTGCGGCTTGTACGCGAGGCTGTGCGGGCGTTAGTACGTGGTGCCAGCAATTGTGAGTATTCCAAAAAATGAGGAGGATGGGTGATAACGGAGCACGCAGCCGGGAACGTAGGAGGCGCCAGCAAGACGGCGCATACGACGCCGCGCGGACCACAGACGGACTACGCGGCTCCACAGGGCGACACGACATGCCACGACGGAAAAGAATCCAAAGAATCCCCCCCCCCAAAATCGAAGAAAAACGCACCGCGCCGTGCCCCATCCCGAGCGCTTGCCGAGGTAGACGCTGATGGCGAGGCCGGCGGCGCCGGAGGAGATGTGCACGGGCGAGCCGCCGGCAAAGTCGAGGCCGCCGAGGACGAAGGACCAGCCGTTGCTGTTCCACGTCCAGCACGCGATGGGGTCGTACACGAGGGTGCTCCACACGAAGACGAAGACGAGCGTCGGCCAGAGGCGCGAGCGCTCGGCGACCGCGCCGAGGGCGAGGATCGGGCTGGGTGGGGCGGGGCGTGTTAGTAGGGAGGGCGGGTGGAGGAGGGAGGGGGCGCACGTGATGGCGGCGAACATGAGCTGGTACACGCAGAAGACGATGCTGGGGATGCGCGTGGAGCCGATGGACGGGCGCTCGAGCACGCCGCGGAGCGCGAAGTACTGGCGCCGTTAGCGTCAGTTCGGGAGGAAATTAACCAAACGACAAAGGGCGCACCTTGAGGTCGCCGATGAAGGCGCTGCCGGTCTCGCTGAACGCAAGCGAGAAGCCCCAGAAGAACCACTGGAAGGAGACGACGGCGACGGTCATCATGCTCAGGTAGATCATGCTCAGCGCGTTCTTGCGCCGCAGGAGCCCCGAGTAGAAGAAGCCCACGCCGGGGATCATGAGCCAGACGAGCGCCGTCGAGGTCAGGACCTACATACTTCCGTCAGCCTTTCCCCACCAGCAAAGCAAGGGGAGAGGGGGAGAATGGAAGGCGCACCCAAGCGATGTCGCCGAGGTTGTAGACGAAGAGGGTGCCGTCTGTGGGGTCGACCCAGTTGATGTCGCCGGAGGCGTCGTAGGTGATGTTGAGCGTGCGCGCCGCGAGTGCGTGCAGGTACGTGTCGCTGCCCATCGTTGCGTCTTGCTAGCAGTCTTCAATGCAGCAGTCTTCGTCTTGAATGCAGTCGGCAAAGTCGTCGGTCGTCAAAGCAAAGAAGAAGAACCCGCCTATACATAAGGTGCCGAGATTGTGTATCGCGGAACTGCACATATGGAATTACCAGCCGATTGTCGCACGCGGCGGGAGAACGCTTTTTGCCGCCGTTATCGCCCAATCGCCGCTTGTGCCTGGCGAATCGTCAGTGACTAAGCGCCAAGGCGCCCGGCGCGTTTCGGGTTCTTCCGTTGCAACGACGCCAAGGACTCGGAGGAACGAAGTGTCGAAGGACACACTTGCTTATGGAACTGTAACACAACGACGCGGCGCGCGCCAAGGAGGAACGAAGCGTCGAAGGACACACTTGCTCATGGAACTGTAACACAACACGGTGGGTCCAATCAGCATCCATCGCCGTCACTGTCGCCGACGATGCATACTCAATTACTCCCGCTAGGTACTGTCATTTAACGAAATGAATGATAGCGAACTTAGACTGACAACGACACCACTCACATTCAGTAGCAGTATCAGTATCAGAGTAAGTATGTCGCCGCCGCCGCCCCACATGGACCTGCAGCGCGTAGCACTTTACCTATGATTCCTCCTATCTCGCGCTGCGTTCTCGAATATCTCGCTAAAAGTTCGGGTAAAAATTGGGGTCGCATAGCCTCGCCGTTGTCCGGTCTCCTAGCAGGCGCTACCCGACTCCACCCTACATAGCCCCGCCAACTAGCCGCTTTCTGACACTGATGCGAGCCGCATGGGGCACACTACTTATTTCTGGGTGTCAATGGATTTCCCCTTCCGGCGTTTACGTCCATCAGCGGCACGCCGGCGTCGCACGGTTGACTGTCCCCGTCTGTCTACGCCTGACGCCGGCTCGCGTGCGGTCACTTGTTGGAACTTGGAATTCGCGTGTCCATGTCACCCAGGAAATAAGGCAGTACCCCGCCGCGTATCTGAACATAATGTAATCCCGAAAACAGAGTCCAGCCCGGAGCACAGGGAACGAGTAGAAGGAGAGACAAGAAAAAGAAAATTACTCGTTCGAATCCCGGTTCCCCCTTGCCTGTTTCAGCCCTAAGTTACTACTGATTTCTTTGAGCTGGTGGCACAAAAATCGATTGAAGCAGCGACACGGGGACGCGGGGAGTCGAACCCCGGTTCACTGCCTGCATGGATTAAGATTTGGGCATTATGAGCAGCGGTGCACCGTACACCACATCCCCTTATTGCCTGATATTTCATTTGAACCAGATCAGAGAGTTTGGATCAACCCATCGGGGATGGCGAATAAAAAGGCGATAATAAGAAGAAGAGAGTGGGACGCGGGGAGTCGAACCCCGGCTTGCTGCGTTTACATGACGGAACACCTAGGCAAGGCAGCGGTGCACCGTACACTACATCCCCTTATTGCCTGGTATTTCATTTGAGCCAGATCAGAGAGTTTGGATCAACCCATCGGGGGATGGCGAATAAAAAGCGTACTTCGAAGAAGAGAGTGGGACGCGGGGAGTCGAACCCCGGCTTGCTGCCTGCATGGATTAAGAGCTGGGCATTATGAGCAGCGGTGCACCGTACACCACGTCCCCTTATTCCCTGCTGTTTCAACCTGAATTTACTATGGACTATAAATATACAGTCCTCGCGATAAAATTTATGCAAGCAATTGAATGGGGACGCGGGGAGTCGAACCCCGGCTTTCTGCTTTCACTTAATGCGAAAATGCCGTGGTAAGGAAGGCAGCGGTGCACCGTACACCACGTCCCTTTCCCTCTACATATTCGAACCTCAATATATCCCAGCGTGCATCACCTCATCGGGAGTGGCGAATAAAAAGGCCACATTCGAAGAAGAGAGTGGGCCGCGGGGAGTCGAACCCCGTCTTTCTGCGTTTGCGCAAGAATTACTATGGATGGACAGCAGCGGTGCACCGTACACCACGTTCCGTTCCCTCTCCTTATTTCAAAGCCCAATTTACGAGGCATTTTGTTGCTACAAAAAATGTTGTTGAAACACGGCTTGCTGTTTTCACTCATGATCAATGCTGCATTATAAAGAGCAGCGACATTCCTTTCATCACTCACATTCGAACCTCAATAACCCGTGGAGTTCAAATCCGTGTTTAAAAAGGTCGGGAGAACACAGGAAGTGGGACGCGGGGAGTTGAACCCCGACCTGCTGCTTAACCTCACTGAACACATCTTAGTGAAAGCAGCGGTGCACCGTACACCACGTCCCCTTATTCCCTGCTGTTTCAACCCGGATTTACTATGGACTATAAATATACAGTCCGCGCGATAAAAGATAAGAAAGCAAAATCGAATGGGGACGCGGGGAGTCGAACCCCGGCTCGCTGCTTTCATCCTGCTTCGCGTAACATGAAAGGAAAGCAGCAGTGCGCCGTACACCACGTCCCCTTATTCCCTGCTATTTCAATTGAGCCAGATCAGAGAGTTTTTATCTTAAACTCATCGGGGTGGCGAATAAAAGGCGATATTCGAGGAGAAAGTGGGACGCGGGGAGTCAAACCCCGGCTTACTGCTTTCATTCCAAAAAGTATACTCAAACTCCGTTTCTGGCTTTCCCAACGATCGGTCAGATACAGGGTATTAGTGCCACAATCATTATCGGGACTGTGGATATAATATTACACTTGCAGTGCGTTCCTCCGAACGTCCCCGCAATCAACTTGGAAATTTTGGATTCCCGGGCAGAATCTGGATCCTCAGCGAAAGATCACGTCGAATATTCGGTGTGCTGCTGCTTATGATGATAGGCAAGTCACCTGCGTCCGCTGTATGTGCCCATTGGTCTCATTTTACCCTCACAAGCCGAGATGACCGCAGTGCAAGTCGTCCTAATATCTGTGTTCCAGTGCAACTGAACGATCCAGGTTTTGCATCACCATAATGGCCGTCAATACTTTATCCGGTATGAGAGACTCCCTGCCCTCCGTTTTTCTGCTCAGTTTTACCAAGGCACGGTTGACTGTCCCCGTCTGTCTACGCCTGACGCCGGCTCGCGTGCGGTCACTTGTTAGAACTTGGAATTCGCGTGTCTATTCAATCACGCAGGACATAAGGCACTACCCCGCCGCGTATCTGAATATAATGGGATCGCGAAAACAGAGTTCAGCGGGGAGGGAGGAGGATGGAGAGAGGAGGAGGAAGATGGAGAAAGGAGAAAGGAAAAAAAAAATGTCGTTGAGAGCAACACAATGGGGACGCGGGGAGTCGAACCCCGGCTCGCTGCTTTCACTCTGGCATGTATTATACAAGGAAGGCGGCGGTGCACCGTACACCACATCCCCTTCCTCCCTCTTATTCGAACTAAATTATGTCACAGAGTTTTTATCGACTCATCGGGGGCGGTGAATAAAAAAAGCCATATTCGAAGAAGAAAGTGGGACGCGGGGAGTCGAGCCCCGTTGGAGACGGCCAGAATGGCGTGCTGAGGCCTGAGCAGCCAGAGATCCTGCGATATGGCGACGCAAAGGATCGAATGCGGATGGCGCAGAACAAGGCTTGGCTGATGACTAAGCTAGAGGCTCTCGCCAAACATGGACACACACAGCTACTCTAAGCAACGACCAGACCTCACCACTACACCGTCTCTCTGCGTTCACGGAAGAATTATTTTGGAAGGACAGCAGCGGTGCACCATACACCATGTCCCTTTCTTTCCCCCCATTTACCCTCCAATTTACTACTGATTTTGGTGAGTTTGCGGCACAAAAACATACTGCAGAAACGACATGAGCCTTGAGGACGCGGGGAGTCGAACCCCTCTTACTGCCTGCATACCAAGACTTTCTGAGTGAAAGCAGCGGGGCACCATACACCATGTCACTTTCCCTCCACACATTCGAGCGAAAATAACTCAGAGTGTGCACCAGCCCATCGGGGACGGCGAATAAAAGGGCAATGTTTGAAGAAGAGAAGAAGTGGGATGCAGGGAGTCGAACCCCGGCATGCTGCTTGACACCATATACGAAAGCCTTTCCAGTGAAAGCAGCGGTGCACCGTACACCACATCCCCTTCCTCCCTCTTATTCGAACGAAAGTAGAGGCACGGCGGTGATCAAATAATTTTACTGCGGGAAAATGGGCCTAGACCTAGGATATCCAGTTACCGTGGGAAACTTTTACCTAGGGGAAAAAAAAAGTAAAGTTAGTACTGATACCACACGCAAGTCGAGGGAAAAAGTTGAACATTTTCCCCGAATTTTTCCGCCGGAAAAAGGCAAACTTTTCCCACGGGAAAGATCTGGAAAGTAAAAGTTATAATTTTACCCCGGGTAACTACCGCCAAAACCACGGTAAAAGTAATACTTTTACCGCGAGCACATCCGTACCTCCATTCGCGAACTCCCGCTCGCCACCCCGTCTGCACTCCGGAATGGTTTGGTTGAAGCGCACACCAAACTGAGCAACTATTACTACAAGTCGGACGAGTCCCCATACTACACCTGGGGTGCCCGTACGTGCCGTTTTAATATCTCCACTTTGTGCCTATATGCTGACACAAACTTAGTTCTCGATCCGCGCGTTTCCTACGAAGGCTTGAAGGCCGACTTCGAGCACGACGAAGAGCTCCTCGACGGCCTCGAGGCCGCCAAGTCTAAACTCGAGACACATTTCCGACTCCACTACGCTGATAAGGTGGCCCCGTCCACTCAGCCCTCTGTCCGCGGGATAAACGAAACCCGCACGCACGACACATTTAGAACACGGCACATGCATAGGGATCCACGACACATAGGCCAAGAATGAGCTCGAACACAGCACATTCACATGGGTTAGTGGTTAGGGTTTGTTAGGGTTTTGGGTTAGAGGTTAGAAGTTAGGGGTTAGGGGTTAGGGTTAGTGGTTAGTGTTAGTGGTTAGTGTTAGGCCCAGGTATATTGTAATGCTGTTGAAGGGACTTGTGTGGGATGGAAAGATTGATGGTAGTTCAAACTTAGAACCAAACCTGACACATTCTGAACCAAAGCCGGCACATTGAGCTAATGTGCCGTGCTTTCGTAATGTGTCGTGCTGTCGTGTTTCGTACTAATCAGCAAAATGTTTCGTGTCTGGCAGGGGTATGGCAGGTATGGCGCCATAGCCCCCAGACAAGCCATGCATCCACAATGTGTTGTGGCGCCAGAATGACCTGCGCGGTGCTATTTATTTTTTTGTGGTGCCATACTCGACAGAACCGATTTATGGCGGCAGAATCCAACTGCCTGCCAGAACGGCCAGTTTTCTCCAACACCATAATGGGGTACCCTTCCATTTTCTGTACTATATATATCACTATTGCTCAATCCGACATACGCACATACTTAGTAACGGAGGGCAGGGAAATGATTGCATTGTATACGGAGAAGGGTTCTATTTTATTGGCGGCGGACTGCACCGCACGGCCACCATGACTACACTACTAGTAACGAGCTCGGAATTTATTCCTCGCCTGGGGTAGCCTGAGAAGAATCATATTAAACAGACGGACATGACGAGGGGGGTTGTACGTACCTGCTGCTCCTCGAGCTCCTCCTCAGGCTCATCGACCTGAAATGAAGATCTCCAGACGCGGATCCGGGCCCTCGCTAGATTCCTCCGCATCGTCGTCGCCGCCGCGGGTGCCGATGAGAGCGGTGCTGTTTGCCACGGTCTCTTCGTATTTAGCCATGCTCATGCTCTGGATCTGGACAAGGTATTTTGCCACTCGGGCCGCCTAAGGGACTGCGACGAAGCTCTTGGTAGCCACGCACCTGCTCAACCGGGAGGGCTACACTCGGCAGCTCCGTGATACAGGTAGCCACGGGCGGTGACGTCCAACGGGCTTGACAATGGTGCTGGATCAAATCGGCTCTAAATCGGTTCTAAAATGGATGTCAGTACCACAGGGAACAGTGTAGTAAGAACGGCCAGTAGGAAGTGCAGCCTGGACTCACCGATAGTAGACAACTTATCTCGAGTGAAAGTCCAGATTTGGGGTTCTATGACTGGCCGCAGGTCGTCATCGAATGGAATGAAGATGGTGGGGCAGGAAACATACCTGGGATTGGCCCGGTAGGGTGCTTGAGGACAGGGAGGGGAGGTGGGTGAGACAGAAAGTGGGTGCGTAAAGGAAGAAAGGTGTTTAATGATGTTGTTGCGTTCATCAAAAGCAACCAACTTCTGGGCTCACGTGTTCTGTTACGTGTTTGAACAGCCCCGGGCGGCTTTACGGGAGGTTTAGGGTGGGTCTCGGTTGGCTTTATGACACCTTTCACTGCGCACCATTTCTTCCCGCAGAGAATTCAGAGGTCCGGCACCTGTCTAATGTACCTGGGCATATATCAGGATATAATTCCCGCTTGTCCGAAGCATAAAAATGGAGACCATGTTGATTGTCCAAAAATTTTACAGAATGGGAAGGATTGAGGTTGAATACCAGATTGTTGAAAATTGCCAACAATTGACGAACCATTGGGGAATCTGGGTTTTTCTGATGATGGAATGAGTTCAACTGAGGGACGGCGGACCCATAAATATTGTGGTAGTTTCAGGAAAATGGTGGGGTGTGGATATGTGGAATACTACGACGATCTGGCGCGAGCTGGAGCACAGCCACCTCCCAGACCGGCCAGATCGTGCCAGACGATCAGACAGGCCAGACCCGAAGCATTTTCCTGATGGAATTTCAAGCTCTGCTGTGTGATACAATCTCCCTGCGCCGCGCGAGTTTGAAGTCCGACACAATCAGAATGTTGATGATGGTTAAACAACGCCTTCGCCTCGCTCGCCTCGCAGTTATGGAGATTGTTGGAGATGATTAAGCTAGATTTAAATACGCTTCACTGTCATGTTTTGCCCTCAAAAAGTCTGTTTGCGTGTCCTATCCGGCGTGAGCCCGTCTATAATTCGCAAAAGGTTCTCAAAGTTGGAATCTGGGACTCGGAATAGTGCCTTCATGGTTTCCAGTACCTGCGCTCCTTCTGCGGGCGGGGAGGAAAGAATTCCGTAGAGATTTGAGAAATCTCCATGACGGGACGGAGACGGGACGGGTGTGCCCGTCATCCACACGTCGAAATGACGGCCGTGCCCGTGACGGGCACGGCGCACAGTCCTATACTCATTGATGACTCTTAACAGCTCTCTTAACCGCCCCTATCCGGCCTGTGCTTCTCGACTCGACTCCATCTGATTCTTTAACGTAATCTGACTCCGCATCCCTCCACAGCTCTGCAGTATTTACTGCAAACGCGACACCCTTCCCGTCGGAGGCACTGCATCCATCTGCGACGGAAGCTGTGTATTGACTTGGTAGTTCTCCCACCGACGCACCCCTGTCAATGAGCCCTCTGATCCGTGTAGCGATTCCTGGCGAATGCAGCAAAGTAAGCACTGAAACGACACTGAAACCAATGAAGCCTCCAGTGAAGCCTCCGACAGGACAGGGAAGAAGATTTCATTTCAATCACCCAAAAATACGGGATGATCGACTGATCTCGTGCACCGCGCGATTTTTAACAGATATAAAAGTCGAACGTTGTCCGTCTCCAGTGGCCTTTTCTTCGTCTCCGCCAATGAATCAACCACCTGTCAATGTGCTGCTTCTTCAGCTCGCTGCTGACGCGAAAGTGACAGAATATGGCGCAGGTAAGCCGGATGGTCCTCTTTCAGCTTCTCCTTTTGACTTTCATTAGTCGCCGCTTCGACAATGTTGGTGTGAGATGGCTCCATCGTCTTGCCGGATATGATCTCTGAACTGGGTCCTCACAGATTCGACTGTCTCATCTCTTTCGCAGAGAGGTACGTCTCACGCCGAGAGGCTCCGGATTTCGTCGGACTCAAAACAAAACCTGTCAGGTGGAGATGGTCTGGAAACGTCCAAAATCACTCGTGAAATGGCTATATGTGAGTCGATACACGTTTATACTGCAACATCCCTGACCCTTACTGCAGATATGGGTACGCCACCGCATCTGAGCGTTCCTCATGCTTACAAGGCGCAGAACCGATACTTCACGCTGTTCATTACACTGTGAGCCTGTCTTTTAAGTCACGTGCCAGTCCTTCCCTGACACGATCTTACAGATTTTACACATCCAGTACTTGATGCGCACTCCGTTTAAACGTTCCCTAAGATTTTTTCAATCAGGCTACCTACGTCAACCCCCCTCGGATACGGTCCGTGTCGATTTC
Organism: Mycena rosella; assembly: GCA_029378255.1. NCBI lineage: Eukaryota > Fungi > Basidiomycota > Agaricomycetes > Agaricales > Mycenaceae > Mycena > Mycena rosella. The sequence continues at coordinate 16,255 of JARKIE010000145.1, read as the reverse complement.
TCAATGCATGTCTGATCTTACCTGATATCAATCACTAGTCGTGCGTCAAGGACCGATCAGTTATTCAATCAACTGAATCTGACGTTCATCTAGCTGCTTCATGATAGACCAAGTAAGTATACTCTAACTCCGTTTCTGGCTTTCCCAACGATCGGTCAGATACAGGGCATTAGCGCCACAATCATTGTCGGGACTGTGGATATAATATTACTCTTGCGGTGCGTTCCTCCGAATGTCCCCTCAATCAACTTGAAATTTTGATTCCCGGGCAGAATCTGGATCCTCAGCGAAAGATCGCGTCGAATATTCGGTGTGCTGCTGCTTATGATAATAGGCAAGTCACCTGCGTCCGCTGAATTTGCCCATTGGTCTCATTTTACCCTCACAAGCCGAGATGACCGCAATGCAAGTTGTCCCAATATCTGTGTTCCCGTGCAACTGAACGATCCAGGTTTTGCATCGACATAATGGCCGTCAATACTTTATCCGGTATGAGAGACTCTCCGCCCTCCGTTTTGCTGCTCAGTTCTGCCAGGCTATGTTCATTTTGGGTGCGTAGGCAACCGTTTGGATCACAGTTCATTTAACATTCGTCAGGTCTATCACCGGCTGTTATGCAGTGACTGGTAACTACACGGAACCATGACACGCGGCCCATCTCATTCTTGTAATATAAGGGGCACCCAGATACTTCGCAGCGTACCCGGTCCCAGCCCTCGTTGTCGTTCGTCTGTTCTCCCCTTGCTTCGATCTAGCCCACTCAATCGAGATCAGTCATGCACAATGTTCATTTTCACGGTCCGGAACTGCCACCGCCGCATCGCTGCTTCACGCCCATACATTACGCACTCCATCCCAGGGTGTTCCTACGCGATGGGGTCTTCTGGTTCCTCGTCGTCGTCTGTGAGCTCAATTTTCGTTCCACCTGTTCGGGCCCAATTCTGATTTCGCAGTGATTAACCCGCCACAGATCGGCCTCTGGGCCTGGGGGCGGCCGACGCTCGTCAAGGTACTCATGTTGTAAGATTTTATCTGCATCGCACCATATTTAGACTGCTGACACTGTATTCTAGGCCCGCAGTCGCGTGAGTAATTTCATTCCACCTCTTGCCCGCCCTCACGTTCTCTGTTCAGTACCCATTCGGTTGTCGGCGCCAGAGTACTTCTCAATATGATGGAGCTCGCAGCAAAAGGTCCTAATGAAGTGTAGTTATTTCATTTCCCCAAAACACATGATTGTTTCTACGCGCCGTCCACGATTATCCGTTCCTCGTATACGTAGCAACCTTTAATTAGGCTCGAATCCAGCCTGTCATCGAAAGAAAACCATCTGTAGGTTTCCCTGCATGCACACCCAGTCACTGGTCTATGTTCCTCATTACATTGTTTGACCAACACTACGACGGCTGACTTGGTGGTATACCTATTATCGGGTTTCATAGCTCGGTGGGGCGCCCTCGGGCAATCCCTGAGTCATTAAAGAATTCAACTGGGCCTTCATCTGGCGCATTCACTCTAGTCCAGTTTTAAGCGCGCGGGTCCGATCAGGGTTCGCCCTTATTACATAATCACGTTTTGAGGCCCTTGCCCCAGTCCTTGAACTTCGAATATATCCGTGGCAGAATAGTAGAGGTGTTTTCTGTGCACCCAAATTCTCTCAGATTTTTTGAGCACCGTGGGCCGAAGCTATTGATGAGTGAAGTTGATGGGTTTTTGGCACGTTGATGTCCCATCGGATTGAAGTATGAGCTGTTGCGTGGATTCAAGCACCATTTAAAAAAATTCAGAGCAGCAGATCATCTCTAATAGGCTCTAATGTCGAGTTCCACACCAAGAGAACAGAGAAAAGGGTGCCGCAGAGCGAAAACGACCAAAACACAGCTAAGCGAAGATTATGTAATAAGGGCGAACCCTGATCGGACCCCCGCGCTTAATCACAGACTTCAATCAACCGAGGTACGAGGTTAATTTGATTGAAGTGTCTGGCTCTGAGAGACTACATTCACTCCGCCAATGGCTCCTGTCGGCCTCCGCCATCTTCTACACCCTCCATACGATCCGGCGGGAAAACCGAAGGAGTGGAGCCTGTTATATTCTGCGAGGTCTGCGGCATATCCGGGACGGTGCGCTGTTTCCCGTGTCCCACTGTGTGGATTGCGTCGACAATGTATTGCTCCGGTAGCGTATTTCGCTCAAGCTGTCGCTGCCGGCGGCTTCTCAGCCACCATAGAAGGACTAGAACGACGCCTAGAAATCCGACAGCTACGACAGACCTGACTATCGCTGCAGTCCGGGCTTGTGGTCTGTAGGGGAAGATGTCAGAGGGGCATCAGGCTATTTGATGCACGGTACCTGCTTGGCTTCGAAGACCTATTTCCCGTTGAACTTGGGACTGGGGGAAAATATTGACTTGGAGTGATGACAGAAGTTCCAGACACGGAAGTAGAACTAGATGGTGCAGTTAGAATCCCTGCGACTCCGGTGGAGGGTGTTGAACTAGGTGCAGAAACATTATTTCGGGATGAGCGAGTTCGACAGGAGGCAGAGGATGACACTCACGAGCTGCTGGTGATAGGACCGGCGATGAGATTGAACCGGTGATCAGGAGGTTGAACATAGCACCTATAACGTGAAAGTTTGGGTATTGAGAGCACCGGCATCAAATCCATTTCGAGCACGGCGCCATACCGGCGGCATCCACTGAAATATTGATGGGCTGATGCGGGCCGCAAATCCTCTCCTCTTCAGAGTCTTCTCTCCCATCCTCCCTTTCGTAGCGCTCCCTCCCGGACCCCTCTTGAATAGCGACTCGCCCATCCGCCAGTTCGGCCCCCTCGTCGTCGAGGTCTCCTCCAACGCGGTTACCCAGATGAATGGTACGGTAACGCGCCCCCTAACTTCACTGCGCGCGTCGCGCGCACGTGAACAGCATCGCGCTGTGGTCTGGGGGACCGCGCGGCGGCGGGGTACGAGGTAGTGTGGCGCGCGAGCGAGGACCCGTTCTGGATGGAGATCCGGGTGCCGGTCGGCGCGCAGTGTGGCGTGCGCGCTCAACGGGGCGATCTTGGTAGTATAATTCAGTATTTTTCTATACATGCTCCGTATTCCTACCTTCAGCGAGGGTCTCCGCTATCACCAAGGCACGCATCAATAGCGCCTGATCGGACATCGGGCTCGAGCTGATGGTGGCACTGCCGAATCAAGTCCGCTTGAGATGCCGCCGTTGCCGCCGTGCCTCGATCGCGCCGGTTCTCTCAATTCCCAAATGTCCTCCCTATAACAACACTCACCTCGCAGGCGCCGCAATGAGGCTGTCGGGGCATGTAGTCACGGAAAGATTCACTGATCCCTGGGAGGGGGGTCAAAATTTTGGAAGCCAGAGGCCGTAGGCTCAGGTATTGTAACTCAGAGCGACAAGAATGGTGCCGCCTAGGAGAGTTCCCTGGCAGAGGTTGAAATATTCGGGACCGCAGGTAATATGTTCGGTTGCAGTAACTTACGTTGGTGAAGTAGCTGCACGAAGCTCCATTGGAGTAGTCGCAGGAGGGCAAATCTATGTTGTCGCGTGGACTGGACGTGAGGGCGTTACCCTCTTTATCCATCCAATTACATGCGCCGACCTTTCCCCCGGCGGCACGGGAGCAATGTCTCCCAGCATAAGCTATTATAAGGGCCTCGGCTCTTGCGGCCTTAGAAGGCCTTGCCGCGCCTTACGTGTGAAAATAGAAAGTTCCAACAAACATCGCTTCCTTTGGAATGCTCCGGCTCAGAGTGTCGAATCGACAGTGGGTCGAGAACACTTGATTTTAAACAAAACCCTAAATTCAATTGTTGACTTGTATGTTAAACGACTGTTGGCGCTGCATGAATTCAATTGGCTTGACATGAGTCACTGCGGTGATGTCTTGGTAAAACTCGTACTGCAGGATTTGCACCTTGGAATTGCTCGGAGTCACCAGAGCATATTTCTTCGACGCTTTGTCCACAGCGGTACTCAAGAGTCCGGCGTGTCCTTGCGACACGAAATTTTCTACCAGCAGTCCGGTCCTGGTTGGTTTTTCTTTGAAGGGAGAAGGCCTTCATTGCACTACCATCAGTGTCGATCTGCCGAGTGTCGCTCTGCTGCTAGGTCATCCCCCATCCGCGAGAAACTTACTGTCTGCAGGATACCTACGAATCCGTTCCACCGTACGCGTCAAGAATCACGAAATGTGATTGCAGATCTGTCGACAACCTCAATGGAACCGTCCAACTCGGGTCGCTTTCGATTGTTTTGGAGTGACAATCCGTTTCATTTTCACGAAGGTCATGCGCTGTGCTACGAATTTGCCAGCCATGTCAAAGGTGTTAGCAGGAGCCTCTTCAGAGGTTCAGACGCAGCATCTGAGACTGCGATTTTGGGTTGCCTTCGCATTGAAGCGGTGGTCTCTCGCTCCATATTGTGGCGCGCGCAAGAATTGGACGAAGTTCTTGTAATCTTCGCGTCCGGACAGCGCGAAAGCGCTGAGTCTGCGTGGATGAAAGAACTAGGCATTCCGTGGCATGATATGAATGCTAGTTTCACGATCATGATGACGTTCACTTTGCCAAGAATTGAGCCGCCTCATTCCTTGCCGGAGTGCTCCTCAGGAGCAGAGTTCAGGATAGCTCCGCGATCCCTGAGCTTCTCAACGGGGTGTTTAATTACCGGGAAGGATCACCTTCGGTGTGCGCCCGTTTTCCATGGGACAAACATATGTTTCTTAAAATATGGCTCCTGTTCAATGATCCATTCGAACTCGGATTTGGATCCGAGACAGAGATGTGGTCTCCAAACTGAGGGCGTACCGTACCTGGAGAGCTTGAACATCTCTTCTCCGGAACAGCATTTACCTACCTGCTCCGGCATCCAAGATGTCGATTACTCCCTCGCCACATGATATCATTATCCTGATCTGCGCTGTCGCGGTAACGAGTTCAAGACTGGTAGACAGAATGTTGGGTCGGAAGTCCGGGAAATAGGGTGCACAGATGAAGAGGAAAATGAGAGAAAGGTCCCAGGAATGCCGTATACTGTATTTTTTTCATTCAATCCGACCAGGGGGGTGACGCGTGACTCAAATTACCGATTCGACCATTCGACCACGGCCGAAATTTTGCGCGACACATGCAAAATTTTCAACCGCCGAACGAAAATTTTCGATTTTGCACGTCGCAGACATGATTTTGGGGAATTTCGAGGGCCGCGTGACACAAAATGTGTTCGACCAGAGGGTGGGTGATGCGTGACAAAATCTCAATGTTCGCCATCGACCAAGGGGGGAGTGATGCGTGACGGTCGAATTGAATGAAAAAATACAGTAGGCGTGGAATAGAAATTGAGCGTCGATAGGGGAAATTGCCGTGTGGGCGTGAGGTACGGGTGGAGCTCGAAAAGGCTCGGTGAGGGGAAGAATGTGGGGCTCGGGTGTATCGGGTTCACTGGCGACGTGCTCGCGATGGAGCGCTCTCTTCACTGGTCACTGGGATCGTGGTGGTTCGGGATTAAAAAGGAGATGATTGTACATATATGTACGTACAAAATATATATGCCGTATGATACCCGACGTACGGAACAGTAAACATAAAAAGGGGTAAAGGGGGAAAGGCGACAAGTGGGTCATCCTACCCTTCCACAGCGCCAACAGCGCTTCACGGGCATGATTATGCTGAGTATGAGGGCGAGATTCCCCAGGCCTAACGTTCACACGATTCGGAAACGACGATGCACGTCGGCGAGGTGCCGGGTATTCTACCGCGATCTGAGGCGGACATAATGGACCTCCAAGACGACATTTTCGGGCTTAAAATCCGTGGGAGCCCAAAGGAGGGCGGGAGTATCGATAAAAATTCAAACTTTATGCGTGCGCCACGCATCATTCCTCCTCGCATGCCTTACGATCCTACTCACCCCACCAAGATCTGGGACAGAAATCGTTTTCGACGTTCACTGAAGCTTACTCGCAGTCGCGACAGCGAGACGAACCGCCACTTGAGTCCAGGCGGAGCGGAAGCAACAGCCCGATCAACGGGATCTTCATTGCGATCGTCGATCACGGAATCAGAATTTGATTCCGCTCAGCATTCATCGTTCCATTCGCTCGATGTCAAGTCCTTCCACTACCAAAGTTCTTTTTGGCCTGCCCGTGGACTGCCTAAAACGAAGCCTAGCCGTGCCACGAGACAGTTCAGCCTACCTGGCACTAAATGGTCCTTTGTTGAACTTTCAACGGGGAGTTCGGAGTACTAGCCGGGGCACACCGAGCTGGTTCATTCCTCATGCGTGTCTATGACCCGATGCCTTTGTTGTTCAACTTTTGATGCACCAACGCCGCCGAAGCTCGTGCACTATTGCCTAGGGCTGCACAAGCATGTCAACATCTTTCACAGTTTCGCTTCCCGAGCACAAGCATCAAATGATGTCCATCGAGTTGCATATCAGAGGTTGATTATTCTAGCGGTTCCCTTTGGCCCACAAACATGTCGCTCCTCTGGGCGCGCTCCTCAGCCTCTACAGGCTTTGTCTCTGTTGGATTCCTCAAACGGAGCCCATGGTACTTCCGTTCGTCTGGCTATAATTTCGGCCTTTTCCAGTCACGAGCGAATCCTGATAAAACTCATCGTTGATCTTTCCTTCTCACTTCTTGGATGTCCATTGTCGCTTTCGAGACCCTCGACAGCCGTCTTACACGCTTGGTATTCAGTTTGAAGACGTATTCTGCGTACTTCATTCCCAGGTCTTGTATTTTAGATCAGGCCCGTTCAATTTCTGCGACCCAACCAGCGAAGCACGTCGCCCTGCCAACGGATGTAAGGGTTCATGCCCAATCTGTTCAGATGGCTTCGATATTATTGAATTTCTCGCTCCGCAATGCTCTCGAGTTCTCCATTATCCCGCGCACAATACGGCCGTGTTTTGAACAACAACGTCTACCCCTTGCCTTACTGAGATTGTCGAGAGTCTTACGGCTTGGCAGAGTTTGCCAGCCGAGCGTTTATTCTCCAATCCTCCCATGGGGTGGTGCCGTCTTCGAACCGTCTGTGCTTCCCCAAACGCAAGCCGAGTGGGAATTTGTTCCTTTCGAGAGTTGACAATACTCTCGACGTGTTGGAGGCTGATAATTTCCATCAGCCTTCGACCAATCGCCGCCAGCTCTCAGCTCGCAGATTGGCCTCGGTACTCTCGTTTAGACCCTTGATCTTTTTTCTCTAATGTCTGATAGTTATGGGTTCTGCATATCTGCACCTTGCCATTCTGAGGATCTTCAATACACTGCGGCGATCACCGAAACTTAGTCAGCAAAAATCGGCTAGAATCATGTTGTTCGTTTAGTGGGCCCAAGTTTTAGTAGGGAAAAAGCTCCACTAAAAGATAGGATCTTTGTCTCTTTGTTTCTCTTGCAAAAATCCAAAATTTTAGTGGGAGAAAAAGTTGGGAACAAAGGGAAAAGTCATGTGTTCCTGTTTTGTCCAACTAAAATCCAGAGTCTTTGTAGGGGAAAGAAAGAAAGAAAGATCCTATCTTTTAGTCTAGTTTTTTCCCCACTAAAACTTGGGCCCACTAAATGAACAACATGATTCTAGCCCGTTTTTTTCCTGACTAAGTTTCGGTGATCGCCGCAGTGATATTTCACTCGCCTCAACGCCTCTCAGGCTTTTGCCTCCAGTACTTGCTGCACTGGGATCTGATATATACCTGCGTCCCGACCATCTTTTAATTTAGTTGAAGTTATGCTTGGTTGGATAGTCATGCTGTTGATCAGTCGCGATTCTTGCCTTGCTGTTCAACCTGCTCTTCCTTCCCATCCATATGACTCAATGAGGTCGCCTCAAGCGTCGACCTGGAGGGCGTATGTAACGGAAACACTCGGTGTTTAACCCGGTCCATCATCTGGACTATTATTTATTATCCCTTCTTTATTTTACCTCACGCTCCTTACGATCTTGTTCCGCTCCCACGGCCCCCCTCTTTGACTCACCTTTCACATGTATTGTATAGCCACCGATCCGTAGTATATAAGTAGTTAGCCGTACGATAGATACCTTTGGTCAATACTATCATTACGCCAGTCACCCTGTTGGACCGACCACCCAACAACCCGTGTGCCAGAACTAGCCGCTTGCTCTCCGTCACACGAAAGCCTTTATTCAAACGCCGGCGTCAAGTGGAAGAAGAGACCGAGGCTTCAACTTGGTCCAAGCCACTCAAACTGGTACATTTTGCTCGTTGAAGTACCAGCTGGGCATTATAACTCGAGTTCGATCTGAACTGAAGTGCGGCCATCATTCGGCAGATGATGTTTCAAAGCATGGTGCTCTGGCTTTCCATAGTTATGCCATAACCTGGCCAGAAGAGTAAAGAATGTAGAGGGCATGCTGCTTGGTTAGAAATTTTAAGCAGAAGGGAATGCACAAATTCTCGTTGCCTACTCATCTTAATATCACGCTCGGTGTTTGTGCTCATTTCTCACGGTTCGGCGCTTGGCGAGCAAATCCACACATAACTTAGTTGACCGAAAAATCTTCTGTTGGAGCCTGGGGCAGATCCCCGCATCCTGCGAGTCAACTCTAAACAGCGCGACTCGGAAGATGCATGTTCGGCACGTGGGTACAATGTTTTTTTTTCAACCAAAATTCTGCTGTCAATGTAATAATTTATCTGCAAATCGAACAGAATTAGTTAAATGAACCCACCGACTCGCACAGAATCGCACCATGGAACAACGCACGAAGCATTGAATCTCTAACGGTTTACGCTGCCGAAAATATTAAGGGGAGAGCAAGAGCTCAAAATACTAATTTAACTAGGAGTCCTTCAGTCCTTCCCGCACCGAATATCGGCACAAGGTGTCATGGGTTCAGGAGTCGGACAGGGATTAGTAGTAAATACCGGTTCGACTCGGGATCGAGTCGTAGGGAAAAAGCAAGTGAATCATTTTTTGTGCGCTACGCAGCTTGATCGATAGTTGTGCCCTGATTGATTTCTCGCAGAATACTTAAATCAATTCCTCGCTGGGTCCATGATGTATGTGTTGAACTTGCTGTTTCACCATGCAGAGGTCCACTCCCCACATGCATATTGGGTCAGGTGGCGGATAGTCCGTACCCCTCACACCGTAGATCGAGATATCTTCGCATATGCGAAGATGTTAGATAAATTCATAGCCAAAGTAAATTTGAGTAATGCGGGAAAATAGATACAGAAGTAACCAGTAACGCAAAGACCCGGTGTGGTAGTAGAGCAGGTCGGCTATCCCGTAGACACATCGTGATGTAGTTGATCGGCTATCATTCTACCCTTGTCCATATCTGCCATGTGCCTCTGAGTGGCCGTCGCCTTTCCCTGCTACACCGGCGCACGATGGTCACCCTCTGCTGACAAAATAATTGTAAAGAAGTAAGGAATTATATCGTATCAAAATCCAAAGAAAAGTTCGATCCAAAAAGAGGTGTAATCAAATCTGCCACATACACCAAGTGTGGGTTCGGATCCAAGTGAGGGATCAGGCAGCCTCGTAGATAGCAATATAATAGGTCCCTCCGCAGGCGCCAACTGTCGCAAAGAAATGCGTCAAAATTTTTGGAAACAGAGCGAGGCGGGATGATGCGTACCGCCGCTGGTGCACGCGTCTTGGCAGTTGGTTAGGCTTGCGGGATTTACGCCAGCTCGGATAGATGAGTCGCAGAAGCACTGTCGCTGCAGCGAAAGATACCTCAGCGCCATAAATTGACTCGAAAAAAAAACCTACGACAAGAGGTGTTTGATCTCCTTATCGTGGATATATTCCCACGGGGGACCTACCCCCCAAATAAGGCAAGTCTGAGTCAGCGGCTCGCTCGGCCATCAGTTTGCCAAACACCTGCAATCGACCATGACACCCGATGCGTCCAGCGCGTCCCATTCACCCGTTCAGCGTGTTTCGGCGCCAATCCGCAGCACCGACGATGGAGGGCTAGGATTATCCGGCTTGGAGTCGGCCGGCAGTATTGTCGTGTTGATCCTGTTGATCCCGTTGTTGCCGAAGCCTGTTCCCTGGTCGATCAGTGGCGCTCACGTGTACAGATCAACTTCCACGATCCAGAGATCGCTCACCCCTTGACCTACGAAGTCTTCGACGCCTGCATACCGATATCCGGCATCCAAGCAAGTCGCCTGGCAACTCGCCACACTGTTGTTAGTGATGCCGAGAATTTGCTTCGCACTGAGGGTGCGGGTGGCGATGATGTCGGGGTAGCAGCCACGGAACGTCCATGGTGTGACACATGGCGCCGTCACTGCCTTATAAATATCAATAGCATCGGTCCCTCCGCAGGTACCGACTATTGGAACGAAATATGTACGTTAAAATTGTTGGTACAAAAGACCGGAGTACGTACCGCCGCCGCTGCACGCAGAGTTGCAGGTGCCTCCGAGGGTTACACCGGCTCTGATGGACGAGCCGCAGAAGCACTGGTTCTGCAGAGAGATGCCTCAGCGCAATAGAGTGGCTGAGGGGGAATGGACGTACGCTGTATTCAACGCCGGCATAGTCATATCCGGCTTTCAAGCAGGTGGCCTGGCAATTTGCCACACTATTGTCGATGATGCCGCCCATTTGTACCGCACTGAGGGTGCGGGCGGAGATACTATCGGTATAACATCCGAGGTACGTCCACGAGGTAACCGGCGTTGCAGTGGCGGTGTCGCAGGTGCTCGTTGTCGTGGATGGAGGTGTTGATGTTGAAGTACTTGTGCTGGTTGGCGTCGTGGTTGGTGTTTCCGTACTCGTACTGGTCGACGTGGTGGTTGGTGTTTCCGTATCCGTAGTGGTTGTCGTCGTGGTTGATGTTTCCGTACTCGTACTGGTTGACGTCGTGGTTGGTGTCGCCGTGATAGTGGTGGAGGTGCTCTCGGTCAATGTAATTGTATCCGTGGCGGTCAAAGTAATTGTATCCGTCGTTGTATCCGTTGCCGTCGAAGTAAATGTATCCGTCACCGTCGCCGTAACCGTGGAGTAAACCGTGGAGGTCAAGGTAATGGTGTCCCAATCCGTCGACGTTAAAGTAGTGGTAGCGGTGCTCGTCGCGGTTGAATAAACTGTGGTTGAACCAGTACATTCGCTGATCGGCGCTACTGTGGTTGTCACAACTATCAGAGATTGTCAGAGAGGTATTAACGTTGTCTCTTGCAAGGTCCACAATACTTTGACGTCTACCGTTGGGAGCTGCAGCAAGGACGAATCTCGCGACCAGGAGGACAAACAAGGAATTCAGGTCTAAATGACCCAGTGAGTAAGACCTTCAACAAGAATAATATGCATGACTTACAAAACGGAGTCATCGTGGTGTGCGTGTGATGGATCTTGGTCTGAGGAGTCCTCACTGGCTGGTTTTATAAGGTTGGTGCTTTCGAGAGAAGACCTAAGGAGGTATATATTACCGAGTCAATAGAAGTGCCGACAGACGGCATGAATTGAAGCAGCGAGAGAATTGAATTTAAACTGACGTTCATTCCAGCTTGATGTTTCGACGTGGTCTTCAGTACATATAACTTCGGAGGGTTGACGACTCCGGTGCCAGAATTGACGGACTGCGTTCCCGGTGACATACATACCGACAGAATTAGAATGTGATGTGAAACCTAATCCATTGTAGGTTGACCGATAAAATGAAAGCCATGGCAGATAGCAGGAAATCTCGGTATTAGGCGTCGGCGCCGTTTCACCACAAGGATCGACCCCCGGCTCCATTGGACACGGCACCGAGTTTCCTAACCCATTGGAAATAAATTCGCGAGGGAAATAATTGAATGCCACTAACGCGGCGGAATGCAAACAGACGTAGTTCGACTTCCCGAAGTCAGTAACCTGGCAGAACGAGTAGGCTGAGGGCAGGACGGGAAGGGTCGGGCAGGAGCTCGACGAGGAGCTCGACGAGGAGTTCGACGAGGCAGCGGGCGGGAGACCCCGAGATAGCCCGAGCCCGACACCCACCGAGACGCACGCGGCAGCGACACCCGACAGACAGACGGACCACACCCCAGGCCGACGCCAGAGGTGCGCCACGACGCGGCGGGGACAGGGACTCCGCGACGCAGTGCATGGCGGTCCATGACGCACGACACACGACACCTGGACACGCAACACAGCGGGATGCTGGCGCCCCGGCGCTCAGGATTACACGCGGCCCGACACAACACCCTCCGCGCGCCGGCGTCTGAGGCACATCCAGACGCGGGGACAATCGCTGTCGCCGTCGACGCGCGCACCCGTTCCCCCGCCCCGCCCCACCCCCAAAAACAACCACCAGAAAACATAAAAGTAAAAGCACGCACGTAATGGCCGCGAACATGAGTTGGTACACGCAGAACAAGATGCTGGGGATGCGCGCGGAGCCGATGGACGGGTGCTCGAGCACACCGCAGAGCGCGAAGTACTGGGCGCCGTTAGCGTCAGCTCGGGGCATATGTGACAAAGGGAAAGGGGCAAGGGGCGCACCTTGAGGTCGCCGATGAACGCGCTGCCAGTCTCGCTGAACGCGAGCGAGAAGTCCCAGAAGAACCACTGGAACGAGACGACGGCGACGGTCATCATGCTCAGGTAGATCATGCTCAGCGCGTTCTTGCGCCGCAAGAGCCCCGAGTAGAAGAAGCCTACGCCGGGGATCATGAGCCATACGAGCGCCGTCGAGGTGAACACCTACATACTTCCTGTCAGCTTTTCACCACCAGCAGAAACAGAGGGATGGAGAGAAAGGGAAGGGGGGGGAGGGGGAGGCGCACCCAGGCAATGTCGCCGAGGTTGTAGACGAAGAGGGTGCCGTCGGCGGGGTCGACCCAATTGATGTCGCCAGAGGCGTCATAGGTGATGTTGAGCGTGCGCGCCGCGAGCGCGTGCAGGTACGTGTCGCTGCCCATCTTCTCCTTGCTTCAATGCTCTTCAATGCAGCAGTCTTCAATGCAGTTGGCAAAGTCGGTCGTCAAATCAAAGAAGAAGATCTAGAACGCGCCTATACATAAGATGCCGAGATTGTGTATCGCGGAATTGGAGAACGTCTGAGGCATGGGAGGATCGGCTCATGAAAGATGGCTGTGGATGCCAGGTGTCCCTAGTCATGATCCGATCTGATCCTGCGCATTCCGAACGATCCGGGGATACCGATTGGCGCCATCAGTCACGAGGAGTCACAATTCTTATCTCGCAATTCTTATCTCGCCGACCATGGTACGTCGGACGCGTCCTGGCAAATAATCCACGGCAACCAAGCCCAAAGGAACTCATGGTGGCCTCCGGAAGGGTGCTGGCCGTCCTGCGAACCCCAATAAAGCACCCGCGCGGAAACCCACCAATACTCCCGGACTCCCGAACCCGTGGCGTGCACCTCCGCAACAATTTGGAGCAACTAGTTCCCAGTCTTTTAGCTCTGGTTTCTTTGGACCTTACAACACCAATCATCTCATTCCTCTAGGCAACACAAACCCTGCTCCGGGGCAATCATTTTGGTCTACTCTCGGATCCTCCGATCCCAGGCCCACAATCACTGGTGCTTCGAATGTGTTCTCTCGGGACTATCGTATGTCAATGCCCCTGTTTACTTCTTATTGCTGTTAATAATGCACACAATAGTTCGAGATGTACCTCATCATATTTCACCGAACGAGTTCACGCAGCTGAATGAGGAACTCAACATTCTCAACGAGAATGACGAGCACGCTGATATCGCAGCTGGCGATCGGGTAATCGATGAGAGTATTGTCGGTGATCTTTTGGATAGTGCAGAAGCTAGCGCTGAGACGGCAGAGGCTGAAACACGGGCCTCGGAAACTGTGAAGGACTCTTTTCTTCACAAATATCTGCTCTCTGTGAAGAACAGACTTGACGAGGAGGAACGGAAACACCGCAAGCCCTTGTGCTATGCCAGAGGAGAATTTTACGATTGGCCTTCCCACCCTGTATTTTCGCTTCGTGACAGCAAAGATACCGGACTCAGTAGAACTTCTGTTTGGCGCGATTTCCAAAGTCATGATGTGGCAAATGTGCAATACCTTTGCAACACGATTCGGATCCGCCCCTTTCTCTGAACTCATCTCAGAAATCCAGCACAGGTTTCATGCAGACGGGGAATTGATGTACACTGCCGCTGCAGATTTTTACGGCCAGACTGGGGTTAAACCGTACTCAGCATTCGATGATCCCACTGGATTCGCTGGATCACCGCCCTCTGTTCCATATACTAAAGCATTGTTCACCGATTATCTCAACGCTCACCGCATCTTCATTGAACGTGATGTTGGATCACTACCATTGACGGTAGCAAAAGGAGATCATACCTTCGCCGTTCGTTCATTTTTTCACTCTTGTGTTTTCTGGATCAAATTATTTTCATGTAGTTCCTCAAGCACATGGGCGGGATGAAAGGCGAAAATATTTTCACTGCAGCCTACACCATCTTGAACGAGTTTAAGGAGGTTCGAGAACACTCTCTGACACTCACCAAGTCCCTATTCTTTGTCAAAGACATGTTCGAGGGCATTCAGCAAGGGTTGAAGGATTCACAAAATCCACCTACTCAGATTTTATACACTGGTTCACCACAATGTCAGTGATTCATTTTCATTTTAGAATTAATCTGACAATTTTGTAGCTGAGTGATCCTTTCACGAGTCAATAGAGAGTTTGCGCAACAGCCATATGAGCCATCAGATGGCTTTTGTGCAGTGCACGTCGTATGGTTAATGGCTTATATGGCGGGGGATATACTACCATATTTCTCCTCAGAAATGTTCGTCATTGTTAAAAATGTCACATTCTCTCTCAAAAACAAATTGCCTAACCATCACACTTATCTACTACGGTGAATATGACCAGGGAATTGAGATTTCCAGCGAGAATTGTGGCTCTCCAACCGCGAACGTTGCAACAACAGTGTTATGCACCATATATGACCAGAATACACACAAAGTAAGCTCAATAAGTGAACTGTTCCAAAGGTCATGCCGTCTGAAAGCCATATGGTGCGCACAACAAAAAAGCCATATGCATCAGATGGCTCATATGGCTGTTGCGCAACAGGTTAATTAATAGCTCACTGGCCGTCAAAGTTGAGCCAGTCACTGATTGGACAGACCTTCCTCGCTTCGATTCCACCTCAGACATTGACATGGCATTACTCTCCGACTCGATGGACATCGAGGAGGCAGCGAATAGTATTCTTGTGGATGCACTCCAATCTTTGACCTCCCAGCTCTACCCTGTTGCACTCGCAATTAAACCTGAGCAACAGCCTGGCACACCAGCTCAGTTGGACATCATCCAGCTCCGAACACAAGATAGAATTTATGCTTTCAAAGTGCGGTGCAATTTCTCCAAGGAGATGTTTAATAATTTGATTTCTAGGTCACCGCTCTCACCACATGCAGCCATATTCTGCCATCACTCCGTTCTCTGCTCACCAATCTATCCATCATCAAAGTTGGTTATTCTATTCGCCAAACTCTTCAGACAATCTCAACCGTCTTCTCAATCCCCGAAATCGAGGAGGCTTTGAAGATTAAAAGCCCGCCCATACTGGACATGGGAAAATACGCGAAATTAAAGGGGGTTGTTGATGAACCCTCGGTTTTGCTTCATGCTTTAGCTGGGGCTGTTCTCAAAAAGAACTTCTCCATTCCTGCCCCTTGCAAATATCCCTGGGCACTCACACTGGGGGCAAAGGTCAAGGCACCTGAAAGACAGGTGCCTTGACAAGAGGTACTCCACATGTGTTCGGCAGGTGGGAACACACCGGATAAAGGCAAATAGGAAGACAAAGGGGAGGTTTTGTCGGGCCCCTGCGAGGCAACAAAGCCTCCCTTTGTCTATCCTAAGGTACATTTATGCCTGCCGAATACATGCCCTAAGACCTCTTGTCAAGGCCTGTCTTTCATGTGCCCTAGCCTTTGCCCCCAGTTTCACTGTCTCTCCAGAACAGAAAGAACTTCTACTCCAGGAGATTGACTGCCAATAGCAGATTTACGCATCCCTTCGCTGTCTCGACTCACTCGGGCTGCCACTCCAGTCAATACAGGCAAAAACTCATGGACAGCTTGTGACACTTGTTCAAGGCTGTAAGCCTATTGCGGAGGGTTCAATAATTGGTCACCACTCCGGGTATCTGGACACAACTATGGATGACATTGGTCAAACAAAGAGAATTAATGTTTCTGCTTCACGGTCTCTGGTTGAAATTTTCGGGTGAGCAATTTCTTGATTAAATTTTT